>CM066031.1:632595554-632811960 GCA_033557465.1 Ichthyophis bannanicus
AACGACGAAACCTGGAAACAGCACAAGCACTGGCAAGTCAAATGCAAGATAAGGCAGGCAAAGAGAGAATTTGAGAAGAAGCTTGCTGCGGAAGCAAAAACGCGAAATAAAGACCTTTTCAAGTACATTCATAGCAAAAAACCTGTGAGAGAGTCAGTTGGTCCATTAGATGATAAAGGGGTTAAAGGAGCACTAAGAGGCGACAAGGCGATAGCAGAGAGACTGAATGAATTCTTTGCTTCGGTCTTTACTGAGGAAGATGTAGGGATGTTATCCATGACTGAAGTGGTATTTAAAGGTGCAGAAGAATTGAAGGAAATATTGATATATCGGGAAGATGTCTTACAACTATTAGATAAACTGAAGAGTAGCAAATCACCTGGGCCGGATGGTATACATCCAAGGGTGTTGAAAGAACTGAAATATGAGATTGCAGACCTGCTATCAGTAATCTGTGAACTATCATTAAAATCATCTCTAATACCTGAAGATTGGAGCATCGCCAATGTAACACCAATTTTTAAAAAGGGTTCCAGGGGTGATCCGGGAAACTACAGACCGGTGAGCCTGACGTCAGTACCGGGAAAAATGGTAGAAACCATCATAAAGAATAAAATTACTCAGCATGTAGATAGTCACAACCTAATGGGAGACAGCCAACATGGCTTTAGACAAGGAAGATCTTGTCTTACTAATCTGTTATGTTTTTTTGAAGGAGTGAATAAACAGGTGGACAAAGGTGAGTCAGTTGATATTGTGTATCTGGACTTTCAGAAAGCCTTTGACAAGGTCCCTCATCAGAGACTTTTGGCAAAACTAGAGTCATGGGATAGGAGGCAGTGTACTATTGTGGATCAGGAACTGGTTAAAAGATAGAAAGCAGAGGGTAGGGCTAAATGGCCAATTTTCCCAATGGAGAAAGGTGAATAGTGGTGTACCCCAGGGATCTGTGCTGGGTCCGCTGCTTTTTGACATATTCATAAATGACCTGGAAAGTGGAATAACGAGTGAGGTTATCAAATTTGCAGATGACACAAAACTATTTAAAGTTGTTAAAACCCAAGAGGATTGTGAAAAATTGCAAGAGGATCTTGATAAATTGGAAGACTGGGCATCAAAATGGCAGATGAAATTTAATGTGGACAAGTGCAAGGTTATGCACCTAGGGAAGAACAACCCAAACTATGGTTACACGATGCAAGGTTCCACATTAGGAACCACCACCCAGGAAAAAGATTTAGGCGTCATTGTGGATACCATGTTAAAACCCTCGGCCCAGTGTTCAGCGGCGGCCAAGAGAGCAAATAGAATGCTAGGTATGATAAGGAAAGGAATGGAAAATAAAACAAAAGATATTATAATGCCTCTATATCGTTCCATGGTGAGACCGCACCTTGAATATTGTGTGCAATTCTGGTCGCCGTATCATAAAAAGGATATAGCGATTTTAGAAAATGTTCAGAGCAGAGCCACCAAAATGGTAAAGGGGATGGAAGGATCCTCCTATGAAGAAAGGCTAAAAAAAAGGTTAGGGCTCTTTAACCTGGAAAAAAGACGGCTGAGGGGAGATATGATAGAAGTCTATAAATTAATGAACGGAGTGGAACGGGTAAACGTAGATAGATTGTTTACGTTATCAGAATATAGAAAGACTAGGGGACATGCAATGAAGCTACAGGGTAAACTATTTAAGACTAATAAAAGAAAATATTTTTTCACTCAACGTGTAATCAAACTCTGGAATTTGTTACCGGAGGATGTAGTAAAGGCTGTTAGTGTAGCTGGGTTTAAAAAAGGTTTGGACAAGTTCCTGGAGGAAAGGTCCATAAACCATTATTAAGAAGTGACCGAAGATATCAATGCTTGACCCAGTACAAGCATTGTGGAACTTGTGTCTCTTGGGGAAACTGCTAGGTACATATGACCTAGATTGGCCACTGTTGGAAACAGAATACTGGGCTTGATGGACCTTGGTCTGACCCAGTATGGCATATCTTATGTTCTTATGTTCTTATTTAGCGGACGCCTTCTATGATTTGGTGAGAATATCAGCTAAGTACATGGCGTCAGTAATTGCCACCTGGAGGTTTCTCTGGTTGTGTAGTTGGGCGGCAGACACATCTTCTAAATCTAGGCTAAGTAAACTCCCCTATAAGGGCAAGCTGCTGTTTTGGGAAGCCTTGGAAAAGATCGTAAAGGATTTGGGAGATTCCAAGGGAGGCCGTCTTTCGGAGGACCGGCCGAAGGTAACCAGGCCTGGTGGTTTACAAAGGGGGTCAGGTAGGGACTTTTGCAGGTTCCGAGGAGCTCAGTTTGCCCCATATCAAAGAGGCCGCTTTGTGGCCAGAGGTCAATCCTTTCGAGGAGCTCAGGGGTTTGGCAGGGGCTATTTCAACGCCCAGCAGACCTCTGCTAAGAAAACAAAATGAAGGGTGGCTGGCCCAGGCGGAGATCCCCATAGGGGGACGCCTGCAGGGGTTTCTTTCTGCCTAGGCCTCCGTAACTACAGACCAGTGGGTGCTGGAGATCGTCCACGACGGATATGCGCTGGAATTCGCTCAACCGCTGGCAGACTCTTTCGTGGTGTCTCCGTGTGGTCCGCAAGCAAAAAGGAAAGCGATAAACGACATGTTTCAGCGGTTGCAGCTTCAAGCAGTAGTCCCGGTTCCTTTAGACCAGTGTGGATTAGGTCGATACTCGATTTATTTTTTGGTTCCCAAGAAGGAAGGGTCCTTTTGACCAATTCTGGATCTCAAGCAGGTGAACCGGTATTTGAGAGTACCGCATTTTCGAATGGAAACCCTACAATCAGTTATTCGGGCGGTAAGACCAGGAGAAGTACTTTCATCCATAGATCTGACGGAGGCTTATCTGCACATTCCGATCAGAGCGGATCATCAAAGGTTTTTACGCTTTGCCGTTCCCATGGGACATTTTCAGTTCCGGGTGTTGCCGTTCAGGCTAGCGACGGCTCCACGTATGTTCACAAAGGTGATGGTAGTAGTGGCGGTGGCGCTCTGAAAGGAAGGGATTCAGGTGCATCCCTACCTAGACGATTGGCTGATCAGGGCAGGATCTCTAGCGGAGTCGGTCTCGGCGACCTCACGGGTAGTGCAGTTCCTGGAACAGCTCGGCTGGGTCATCAACCAAGCAAAGAGTCGGTTACAGCCTGTGAGGCATCTGACCTACCTCGGGGCATTGTTCAACACAGAGGTAGGGTCGGTTTTTCTGCCCGAAGACAGGGTACAAAAGATTTTGACTCAGGTACAAGCATTCTTGCGGTTGCAGGCTCCGTCGGTGTGGAGGAACTTGCAGCTGTTGGGGTCCATGGTGGCAGCCTTAGACCTAGTTCCGTAGGCCAGGGCTCATATGCTTCCTCTTCAGAGAGCATTGCTATCCAGATGGTCTCCGCAACATCATCCTCTCGCAGGTTGATCTGCCCAGAGGAAGTGCGCAGCAGTCTGCTGTGGTGGTTGGACCCAATTCATCTTCAGGCAGGGGTGCCTTTGGAACACCCAGAGTGGGTGTTGGTCACCACAGACGCCAGCCTGTCCGGCTGGGGGGGCTCATTGCCAAGCTCAAGTGACGCAGGGGATCTGGTCCACGGAGGAGAGCAGTTGGTCGATCAATCGGTTAGAGCTCAGAGCGGTGCGTTGGGCGCTCTACAAGGTTTCCGAAGTTTGATCGAGGGGAGAGCGGTTCGCGTCTTCTCCGACAATCTCGTGACGGTATCCTATATCAACAGGCGGGGAGGCATGGGCAGTGCTCTCTTGCTGGAAGAGAGTCAGGAATTGATGCAGTGGGCGGAAGTTCATCTCGTGGCTCTCTCGGCGGCACATGTAGCAGGGAAGGACAATGTGCAGGCCGACTATCTCAGTCGCAGTGTGCTCGATCCAGGAGAATGGAAGCTGAACGCGACTGTCTTTCACAACATTACGGTCAGGTGGGGACTGCCAGTCATGGATCTGATGGCTACTTTCAGCAATTCCAAGGCATCAAAGTTTTACAGCAGGCGCAGGGAGCACATGTAGGAGGGGCTCGACGGTTTGGTACAGTCCTGGCCTTTGGGCAAGCTCCTTTGTGTTTCCTCCTTGGCCAATGAACGGATGGGCCATTCGGCGGATAGCGGGGCACGACGGGATGGTGATTCTCGTGGCTCCGGATTGGCCCTGGTATGCGGATCTGATGCGGCTTCTAGTAGAATCCCCTTGGAGACTGCCCAATCGAATCAATCTGTTGAGTCAGGGACCTGTTCTGATGCCGCAGGTGGATCAGTTCTTGCTTACAGCTTGGCTCTTGAAAGGGAACGCTTGTGGTGTCGGGGGTACTCAGCATCGGTGATAAATACTATGTTAAAGTCCAAGAGAAGATCAACTTCCTTGGCTTATGTTCGAGTTTGGCGCATTTTTGAGGCGTGGTGTGAGGAACGTAGCATTAGGTCGTTTGTGGCAGCTTTGCCAGATATCTTATCGTTCCTTCAGGGGGGACTAGAAAAAGGTCTAGCCCTTAGCACCCTCAGAGTGCACCTGGCTGCCCTAGCTTGCTATAGGGGAGCGGTGCAAGGGAGAGTTTTGTCATCATATCCGGATGTTCAACGCTTCTTTCGAGTGGCTAGGAATATCAGACCTCCAGTGAGACCGGTAGTGCCAGCTTGGGATTTGAACTTAGTGTTAGAGGCGTTGACACAGCCTCCTTTTGAGTCAGGATCGTCTGTGAGTTTGAGAGAACTGTCTTGGAAAACCATCTTCCTCGTAGCCTTGTGTTCCACGAGAAGGGTTTCAGACCTGCAGGCTCCTGTAGGGAGCCGTACATTCAATTTTCAGCGGAAAAAGTAATGTTACGAACAGTACCATCTTTTCTGCCTAAGATAGTTTTGGGGTTTCACTTGAATCAGTCGGTGTCTCTTCCGACTTTTCCAGGTAGAGAAAAAGGTGGAATGGATTGATCGCTGCGGAAGTTAGATCTCGGACGAGTGCTACGGAAGTATCTCAGTAGAACGGAGCCGTTTTGGAGATCGGATAGGTTGTTCGTGCTTTTCGGTGGGCCAAGCAAAGGGAAGGCGGCTACCAAAGCCTCAATTGCCCGGTGGGTGAGACACGCTATCGGAGCAGCATATAAGGCAAGGGGAAAGTCGCCTCCCGTAGAACTTAGAGCTCATTCTACTAGAGGCCAAGTGGCGTCTTGGGCGGAATTTGCTTTGGTGCCTCCAGT
The DNA here is from genome assembly GCA_033557465.1 of Ichthyophis bannanicus. NCBI lineage: Eukaryota > Metazoa > Chordata > Amphibia > Gymnophiona > Ichthyophiidae > Ichthyophis > Ichthyophis bannanicus. The sequence goes on from CM066031.1 coordinate 632,600,766, forward strand.
GGATATCTGCCAAGTGGCAGCGTGGTCGTCGTTGCATACTTTCACAAGGCATTATAGGTTAGATGTTCAAGCGAGGGGAGACGCTAAAGTGAGGGCCTCAGCCATTATGGCAGGGCTCGCAGGACCCTCCCGAGTTTAGGTACTGCTTTGGTACTGCCCTAAGGTTCCTGGACTGGCCCGGAGAGATGAAGAGGAAGGAGAAATTAGGCCTTACCTGCTAATTGTCTTTCCTTGAGTTCTCTCCGGGCCAGTCCAGGGCCCACCCAGATAGTCTGCGAGTGTTCAGTGAGAGCTAGGGGATTGGCCGGAAAGTCAGTAGTAAGCAGATATGATGTTGAGGTTGATAGAATAGTAGGGAGATATGAGGTCGCTGTTGGATGATGGTGGAGAGTTTGATTCTGGCTAGCATGGATTTTGGGGCTCCCTCGGGGATGAAGAGGGGGTTCACTCGGTAGCAGCTACAAGTATGTGGAATACGTAACTACATGATCAAATAAAAAGAAAAAAAAAAGGAAAGGAAAAAAAAAGATGAATAAGAGAAGAGATTCAGGAAGTACACATTATTGGTTTGTTGTATTTCATAGGTTGTTTTTAAGTTAGATTGCTTTGACAAAAGAAGACTGAGTCTCTGACACCAGGGGGAGCGGGATAGGCTGTCAGCAAGATTTTCAGAATGCAGTCCTCAGCTGCTGGAGGAGGTTGACAACCCTAAGGTTCCTGGACTGGCCCGGAGAGAACTCAAGGAAAGACAATTAGCAGGTAAGGCCTAATTTCTCCTTTTATACCGCGCTCTTTAAAATCGGTGCGGTTTACAGAAAACAAATTTGTGCAGTGCAGGCAGGACCTACACTGGACTTACAATGAACAGGGGTTTCTAACAAGGCTAACAGGGTAACTATGTACAGACAAAACTGTCTGTCACTGGCTACGTGGGCAGCTCACAACTATTTACAGGTTGGCCTGACTATATGGCAGGTTAGAGTAGGTATACATTGTTCCTGCTGGGGGTATTGGAGTCTAGAGGGCGGGCCTGCAGATGGGCATAGTGGATGCTTTGGGGATGTCAGCCTGGTTCCTGAGTGTGTTAATGAGGTTAGGGTTACATAAGCCCAGAGATAGGGAAGATGCAACTGAAAGCTGGTTAGAATGGTATGAGAGAACAGTTAAGCAGATTTTTTGCTTCTCACATGTGATAGCAAAATTATATTTCTTTCAGAGAGGCTTGCAATTTATCGTTCTTTGTATCAGAGTAATGTACGTGCAATGACTGGCAAAACAAAAGGGGTCAATTCTGCACATGAGTTTTCTCTGGGCTAAAAGGTTTGACACACTCACACATCCTGAATATCAAATCTTTCAGACACAAGAAAAATCATATTCTTTTTTGTGTTTCATCAGTTATCCTGTGGCGCCCCACTCTTGCTGTCCCTGCTCCTCCCCCACTGAAGGTGTAACAGATTTGACAGATTTGTCTCCTGCTGACCTATAAATGCATTCTCTCTGTAGCTCCTCACTACCTTTCTTCTCTTATCTCTCCTTACACCCCTCTTCGAGAACTCCGCTCTTCTGGCAAACTGCTTCTATCTGTGCCCTTCTCTTCTATTGCTAATTCCAGACTTCACTCCTTTCATCTTGCTGCACCTTACGCCTGGAACAAACTACCTGTGTCTGTATGCCAGGCATCTTCTCTGACCCTTTTCAAATCCAGGCTGAAAACTCACCTCTTCGCTGCTGCTTTTGGATCTTGACTCACCTGATCTCCTTGTTTCTTTGCCTTTCCCCCTAGTTTTATCCCTGTCTACACCTTTTGTGTTGTCTATCTTGACTAGATGGTAAGCTCTGATGAGCAGGGACTGTCTCTTACATGTCTGTGCAGCGCTGCATACAACTTATAGCGCTATACAAATGCTCAGTAGTAGTAGACAGGAGGGGTTTGAGGCCTGTGAAAACAAAGAAGCATATGCTCTGTTTTCCTGTTACACCAGGGCTCAACGCCTCCCATGACGGTGTTCAAAGGGAATAAAAGACCATACCAGAAGGACTGCGTACTTATCATCAATCATGACACTGGCGAGTATGTTCTGGAAAAACTTAGCAGCAGCATTCAAGTAAAGAAAACCAGGTAAGGGTTAAGCATTAAAGCACCTGAAGGTTTCAAGGACCATTTCTTTTTTGTTTGGTGGAAAGTGTAGTGAAAAATCTATATATAGAGACCGCTGACCTGATTTTTCCAGTTCATTTTTTTAAGCTTCTTCCCTCGTGCACAGGCAGTTTCCCTGCCAGTCTAATGCCACATTAGAAAACACATTTAGTACTCAGTACTAGGTAGAATCTTCCGAGATTCAATGCGCTTCTGCCAAAATGGGAGACCAATAGCTCAAACTACTCCTCTGAGCCCACTTTATGAAAAGGTGGCATACTAAGACAGTATTAATTTCTTTATAAACCCTTACACATCCTGACATGAACCTTGCACCTTCCTCTGAGGAAGTGGAAGGCAGAACGTGTGCTAGGGAAAGTCTCTTGACTTCCATTTTGGACTGTTTTTTGTGGTGTCTGAGAATGTGAAGGTTTTAAAGGAACGAGTTTGATACTTTTCACATATTGGCCTCTGAGTACACTTTTGAATTTGTTTGAGGAGTAGGTATGACTTCTTTCTTGATAGTGAAGGATTCTTGTTATCCTGTTAGCTTGAAATCAGAAAGTGTTTCAGTCCATCTGTGTTAAAATGCCTTCCTTTCCTTTCAAACAGGACGATGCAGAAAACCGGCGCTGAAGAAGCATTCTTCCTGCTTTATACGCCTGTTTGCAGCACACCGATAGCATATGACTTCAGTGTGGGCATGCAGAAAGGGGCAAGCATGCAGATTAGCCATACATTAAACCATGCGCAAAATGGCAGCGTTAAACTGGGAAAGCAAGCCAAACACATGCACATAAGAAGTCTGCACTAGTCTGGCATGCTTTCCCAGAGAAACAAGCACCGCGTGGCTAATCTGCATATCAGTCCTGACAGTATTTTGATGGCATCAGGAAAAGCCCCCAGTGCCATAAAAAATACTGTCAGGGTCCGCCAGGGTTTTGTTTTCCATATTTTGATGGCATCAGGGGCTTTGCCCGATGCATGGATCAAGATGATCCAGGCATCGGGGAAGGCACCCAATGCCATCAAAATACTATCAGGGGCACGTGCTAAAGGTTTAAGCCACCTCGGACCCAGGCGTAGAGATATTGGCGCTAAAGCTGGTTGTGAAATCCTCCTACTCCTTTCTCTACATCGGATGCAGCCATTATTTGCATACCAGTTTAGTATGTGCAGCACATTTGCCTATATCTAAATACTCTAGGCGTTAATTATACACTCGTTTTTCTGTCTCTGTTTATGCCCACGTCCATCTCTTTTCTGCATTTGACATTAGCTTAAACATGTTTAAAGTGTGCTTAAACGTGCCGTATTCTGTGCTTAAAGGCCACACTAGTTTTCTGCATCAGCCTGAAAGTGTGCTGTGGATCTATTGTCTGTCCAAATAGACAGTGGGTGCAGTTTAAAATGTTGTGTCTGGTTGTCCAAATTATAGACTCGTTATTAGTACTTCAGGTGCAATATTCGCAGGCTGAGCATTGTGTTCCAGCCAGCAAGATTTGTTGAGTCTTCCTCCACTGCTCATTTAAAAAAAAAAAACAATTTATGTGGGTATTATTTTTTCTTATGTTGCCCCTAAGATATGAAACACATTACGTTGGAAACAAGAGTTTCTTTCTTTTCGTAAATACCTGAAAGCCTTTTTTATTTAACAAAACATTTGTACGCAATGCCAAATGAAAATGTTGTTTTAAAATGTATTGTTTTTATGATTTGTAATTGCTATTTGTATTGTGTGTTTTTTTTATTCACTTAGACAGTTTTGAAAGGTGATTTAGAAATTATTAAATGGAAATTAAATTAAATACACTGTGGTCCTTTGCCTGGATCACAATAATCTCCAGGAACAAGCAGGAATGTAGTCTTCACATATGGGTGACGTCGATACCGACGCAGCCCACGCGGGAATGCTCAACAGTGTCCAATAAGAAAGCTTTTGGGAGCATCCCACTGCGCCTGCGTAGCTGCCTTCCCGCCTTTCCAGCTCTCCCTCCTCAGTTCTTCGTTTTCCGTGGAGCCGATAAGAAGCAATTCCTGTCACCGCAGAAAATGTGATTTTTTTTTTTCTTATTTTTTTGTGGTCGCGTCTCCCTTCCCGTTGACCCTGTCGGTGCTCACTTTCTTTCTTTCTTTCTTTCTTTAAAAAGAAAAAAAAAACGCCAGGCAGGGAATCAAGAACCCTCAGGGCGCATCAATGCCATCTTAGGTTTAGGCCTTTTTTCCCAAAATGGACAAACCAGCTAGTGGTTTTAAGAAGTGTTCCTTATCGTTCCTCCAGTTTAGTCCTCTACCTCTTGGTTGTGCACCTCTTCCTGCAGCTTGGAGACTGGGCATGTCAAAGTCGTGGACATCACTGGATATAGCCTGCTGGTATCTCCCATCAGCCTCCAGTGTGTCCAGTCTCCATGCAGCAGGAGGACATAGTGAGCCTAGCTCCTGGGCTCACTTGGGGGGAACAGATAAGGAGCATTTAGTGTGACAAATTCTATTCTGATTTTTCTTTTGATTTTTACCTTTAATTTACTTTTAATTTTACTTTTAATTCAGTTACCTTTGGTTAATTGGCAATCAGGGATTAGTTCCCTTTAGTTAGGAGCAAATTTCCTTATTTACAGTAATTTTAAATTTGAGCCTGGCTCTTTAAATTAATAGCAGCTCTCGCCTTCCCTCCTTCTCAGTTATTTTCACTTGCTACAGGCATTTGCCGGTGCGGATCTCTCTCCCTTGACTGTATGGGGGAGAGCTCCGGGACCCGTACAGCCACACTGAAGCTGTGTGAGACGGAGCCTCTCCGTTGCTGCGGGATTTTAATTTTACTCTGTGGAACCGGCTGAGCGATCCTCACTGCGGCTGACAGGCGCATCAGCGTGGCTTGAGGATCGGATGAATTCAAGGCGGTAGGAGCAGGCTGTGTGGCTTTCGGCCCTGCAGGTAAGGCCTTCGGGCTCTGTCAGTCTGCTGAGGCCTCCTTTTTGCAGCGGCTGTTGTTCTTGGCGCCAAAATTCATTGGCGAAGGGGCGGCCATTTTCTCTCTAGGTATTTGGACCGCATGGCGAGAGTTTCAGGGCGCTGCCTGTGTGAGTAAGACGACAGGCAGAATAGCTAGATTTTTAGGCCTAGTGTTTCTTTCTTTTGTTTGTAGGTTTTTTGAGGCTCGGGGGGTTCCTCAGCCTTAAGGGGGCTGTTGTCATCCCTCTTTATTTTTAAGTTTATTCTTAGTTTTATAGAACAGCAGTTTTGGCATTGATCTCTGATACCACATGTTCTTTCCCTCCTAATCATGTCTCTGAGGAGCATCTGTTAAGTCCCAGGATTTTAGGCAAATTGCCAGCTTTTAGGTTCAAGAGCAAAGCCCTAACTTATAGTTGGAAGGAGGGACAGCCTGGAAGTGTGCTTTTATATATTTTATAGTGAAAGTTGCCCAAAATTCACAGGGACAGGTTTAGGAAACCTTGGATATAAAAAAAAAATAGACTGACAGTTAAACTGTCAACCAAGAAGTGCCTGTGCTACTGTCTATGGCCACCAGAGGGCAGCTGGTACACTCAATAGTGCCTTTCTATGACTGTGTATGCAGCCATTATCAAATTGATCATTCTCTGCAAGTCAGGGAAGAAATACCCACAGAGCCACCTCATGGGCTCTCAGGGGTTAGTGACTAAACAAGCAGCTGTAATGTTCTGCAAATCAAGATTATATGACCAAGATTTAAAGCTCTTAATTTCTGTATCGTTTGTCGGGCTCTGGTGCCCTAAAGGCCACCGGAGGGCAGCGCTGCTCATGAATCACATATAGTATTCAGTGTCCCCATCCCTGGGGGAGGGGTGGTAAAATACAAAATCGTATTACTCATCAGGTTCACACAGGCAGCAACCTCTAAGACCTCCATTTGCAAGTTTGTCTGTGTATTCCACTGCTATTTCTCTGACTGCAGGAAGGCCGGGGGGGGGGGGGGGTGCCTGTGTGTTTCATAGCTCCACTTAGCATGCCCTTCCCAGGAAATTCTCATCTATTTCTAGAGCAGGGGTTCATTTCATTTCTCTGGTTGTGGTTAATGCACAGCGTTAGGGGCTGTGTTCGAAAGCTTGGGTCCCACGGACTTCGGTGGGATTTCAAAAAGAAAAATAAACTCTCTTTAGTGAGAGATAGCCTTGTTAATTTTTAGCTAACACTGTTGATTTATTCGGTGGCCTTTTGCGTCCTGAACCCCAAGGTCAGGACACTGTTTGCTTCCAGGGATTCTACTTTCTATTTTGCTCTTCAGCTCCCTGGCAGATGCAGCAGGCTGGCAGGCGGTGCGCAATGCATCCTGCAATGCTGAATCCCTCAGGATAAGGGGGGAAGGAAAACTGGGTGCAGCGGGGGCTGGTAGCTTCTTGCAAAGCTATAGGAGCAGTTCGGGTAATTTTAGCTGATCTGCTTTGATTTCATTGGAGTTGGCGGAAACTTGGTTTTTTGGAGTCCTATACTTTAAAAAAAAAAAAAAAAAAAAAGGACATAGCTATGTTGATTTACAAGAATCTCCTTCCGCTATCCATAGAAGGTCCTATAAAGCATTAAAGTCGGTTTATATGGCAGGGTAATTTTTTGGCTTAGCTGCTGTGATATAGTGCTATGATCCGCTGTAAACATATTCAAGTCAAAAGGAATTATGGTGATAACTCTCTTGGACAGTTGTAACAGGTGCTTGGGTGAGCACCATGGCCAGTCCACCGATGTGGAATGCTCTGCCATAAGCATTATGTCATGAGAGGTGTTTTTATAGTTGTGTGGTTTCTTAATGGAAAATATTCCTGTTTAGTTTGGCTTTGCTCAAATTATAAGATTTTACGGTAGATTTGTGATGTCTTAATTTTGGCTATATGTGGTTTAATTTTACATATGGAAAAGGCAGCTCAGCGGAGAGAGGTTGCAAAATAGAACTCTGGCCTTTGAAGCTATCTATGCTCCCATTCCATTTATCAGAGGTTCTCCAGTACGGAGAGTCTCTGCTAGTGTTCAGCGAATGCCTTAATGGGGGCCAGAAGCACGCAGCCAGGCTAGTTCTCTAGCAGCAATGGCAGCAGCTCAGATTCTAGTAGGCATACATCATATGCTGGACTTACAAGATGGCTTCCGCGCTGATCGGCATCAGCCAAGATGGCTGCCGGTTTAGACTGTGAATGTGGAGTCAGCCTGGATGAGGGACCTTGCGTTCTCTGGAAAATGCCCTGCATACACTGAATCATTTCAATTCGATCAGCTACTGGCAGGACACAAGGCACTCTCACATGCTTTTTTTCTTCAGTCGTCTAAAAGTGGAATCTTTACCAGGTGGTATAATGGGAACTTGTCTGCAGTTTCTCGGCTTCTTCATTGCTGACTCAATTGCCACTGCGGAATGAAAAAGCTGTATTTCCTAACACCAGGTGCTAGTTGAACTTAAAATATAAAGTCCATCTTTGTGCAGTCAGACGGAATGGGGCGTTACTCTAGCAGGAAGACCGTGGATTAGTATGCCTGTGTTTGGGAGTTCTTTCTACTTCATATTGTTGGCACGGAAAGAGCGTCTCTTAACATATGCTGAAGGAATTTTTGGTTAAGAGATGTCTTTGTGTAAAAAAAAAAAAAAAAAAAGTATTCAGCTGTCCTGAATTCGCCTGTTCTTGATTGACATTTTGAGGCTAAGCAGGGGCAGGCCTGGGTACTACATGGGTGGGTGCCCACCTTGCACTACCAGGGGGTGTGGACTCACTGTATGGAAGAGAACCCTAGCAATCTTCTTTAGCGCAAGATAGGAAAGTAGATGGTTCACTAAAGCGATCGTTGGGGGCAATGCTCTGTCCTTACAATCTCCCATTTGTGGAGCCTGGGGAGGCGAGAGCATGCTTCAAGTGGTCGCAGTGTTTACGGCAGTCTACTCGCCTGGAACAGGAAAGGATCAGGGAGTTGAATCGACTAGAGCCTGATTTGCTTTATGTGGCAAATGTGCATTATGGCTTAATTCGAGCGCTAGCTAATATTATTGGCTTCCTTGGGGTTCACCCGGAGGTCTCTCTGGTGGAGGAATGGAGTAGCTGATGGTTCATCCAAGTCGAGGCTCAGTAAGCTCCCAGTTAAGTCTTTGTCTTGTCCTTTCCCCGTGGGCTCTCATAGGGCAACTAGTTGGCGTATCGAGGCTTTCGGGGAAGGTACTCTTGGTAGCACCCGGTTGGATGAGACAGCTGTACTAAGCTGATCTCATTCGCCTACTCGACAGGTTTTTCCTAGAAGTTGCCGGTATTGGATGTTCTACTGCGGCTAGGTCCGCGACGAATGTCTCAGGTGGATCAGTGCCCGCCTACAGTTTGGCCTTTGAATGGGCGGGGCTGAAGAAGAAGGGTTATTCTGCGGCAGTCTTCGCCACCTTGTTGAGAGCAAGGAGGCAGGCTGCTTCTGGTACATAGGTCCATGCTTAGCGCCTTTTTGAAGTCTGCTGTTCACGGCGGCAAGTCCGGGCGACAAAGGTGTCTGTATCCTTGGTCTGAGTTCTCTGCAGGACAGTGTCTGAAGGAACTAGCGGCCTGTTCCTTAGAGGGTCCAGCGGGCGACTTTTTCCGGCTGTAGAGGTTCTGTGGAGGGAATAGCGCTAGGTGTTCAGATCGATGTGTAGCGTTTCCTTAAGTTGGGACCCGACTGTGCTCCTCAAGGAGAATTCGGGTGCCGCCGGGGGATCCCGATTGGGTCTTAGAGGCATTAACTAAAGAGCCCTTTGATTCTTTACTCCAGGCGTCGGTAAAGGATTTGCTGTTATAGACAGTGGCTTTGATAGCTCTTTGTTCGGCGCAACGAGTTTTGGAGTTTCAGGCGTTGTCATGTAATGAGCTGTTTTCACCCTTTCTGGATAGAGGGTGGTGTTTGTGAGCAGTCCCGTCGTCCTTCCAAAAGGTGGTATCTGATTTTTCTCCTGAGCCTATTGGTTTCTCTTCCAGTTCTCGTTTTTTCTGGAAGGGGAGGTTTTTATTCGTAGCTTACGCCGATAGGAAACATAAAATGCAGGGTGCGGCGTTCGTTTCTTTGTTTTTGTGTGTTGGTTGGAGGTCCCCGCAAAGGGGAAGCAGCAGCGAAGGTGGCCATTTCGCACTGGGTTAAGGCGGTGGTTGCCTCAGCTTTCTGGTGGCAAGGTTGTATGATTCCGGGGGGCTTTCTGACTCTTGCTACCAGGGCGCAAGCAGCTTCATGGGTGAATCACTGTGTCATTCCACCAGGGGGATTGGTAGAGCAGCTTCCAGGTCGTCTCTTCATTTCCTCAGTAACCACTACTGCCTAAATGTTTTGGCAGTAAAGGATGCCTGTTCTGGGTTGACGGTGTGGTGAGTTGGCTGTTTAGGTCCCTCCCAATGATTACTGCTCTGTTACATCCCAGAGGTGGAGGACTAAACTGGAGGAACGATAAGGAAATAGAAATTATACTTACCTGGTAATTGTCGTTCCTTGAGTGACGGCAGTTTAGTCCTCATTCCTGCCCAGGGGTGTGATTTCTTCAGAGTTTATTTTCATGCGGAGTGGAGCATCAATCTCAAGGAGTAGACAGATCCTTTCAGTTTCTAGATCGCAGTGAGTATCCCTCTCTGTTGTTTCTTCCTTCTCTCTTATTTAAACGAGGGGATGGTATAGGAAACGTGTTTGCATAGGGGGGACGTGAATGTAAAGTTAAAAAAAAAAAAAAAAGAAAATATAAGACGGATACGGTTAAAAATGTTCCTCAGGTTGAGGAATGGGGAGTTATTTAAAGTTATGGTATAGTTACTTATTTGTTGTTCCTTTGAGTTTGCTTTGTCAATAGTACACTGGAGGCTGATGGGAGATACCAGCAGGCTATATCCAGTGATGTCATGACTTTGACATGCCCAGTCTCCAAGCTGCAGGAAGAGGTGCACAACCCAGAGGTGGAGGACTAAACTGTGGTCACTCAAGGAACGACAATTACCAGGTAAGTGTAATTTCTATTTCCAAATGTGGCAGTACAATATCAGCCACAGACAATCATGACTGGTGTCTAAAATGTTTGGGACCGGATTATCAACCATCTGAATGTCCTCTCTGTAAGAAGATGACAAAGAGAGGCCTGCAGGACAGAGCTGCAAAACTCGGCACCCTCTTTGCCACCGATGCAATGTCAGTAGCATTGATGTCATCGAGAGCTTCATCTTCCTCCCAGGGATTTCAGGTATCGAAACCCAGACTAGCCGGCCCTCCAAGGGTAGATCTCCTTCTAAGCATCGAGGTGCCCTAGGCGTTGCCCTGGAGGGAGACACACTGGCCAAGCAACCCCGGCGGGAGGTCCTTGCCTCCAAAGCCTTAGTGGGGTCCCAGGATGCTCCCGAGGCCTCAACCTCCGGAGAACTCTTGGTGCCATGCTCAGGGATTGTGGCCCGCAACTCTGGTACTGATACCCAGGCATCGGCAAGCTCCATGGATCAACATATCCTGGCTATTGAGCGGAGCTTAGCGGCCTTGCTATTGGCTTCTGTACCGGTAAAACCTCTATAGTTGATTCCTCAGCCATCAATACCGACGACGGTACCAAAGGTGCCTGCATCGACTTTTTTGTCACTTACCATGTTACCATCCATGCCGGCCCTTGAGTCAGTTTCCAGTACCAAGGTTCTAGCACCGAAACGTTCGGATACTAGCTTTGAGCAGTATCGAGTATGGGCAGAGTGCGAGCACCCTGCCCGTTGATACTTTGAGTCTTCTGACTCCGATTCATCTGACGAATCGACTGGTACACGGGAAATGAGAATTCTCCCGGAGGATCCATCTCCGTCTCCACAACGTTGCATGTCCCCGCCGGAGGACATGTCTTTCCAAGATTTTATCTGCGATGTTGCTCGGGGCCTCTCAATATCAGTGACTTCGGAGAAGGAACCTAGGGCTGAGGAGCTTGAAATTCTTCAATACCCTGCAGCCTCAAAGGAGGCTGCTACTCTCCCTATTCATCGAATACTTCACGACCTTATGCTTCGAATGTGGGAGACACCCTTAACCATCTCTCCACATACTCGAAGGCTCGATACAATGTACTGGCTACCGGACTGCCCTGGCTTCCAGAAGCCGCAATTACTACACCATTCCATGGTGGTGGAATCGGCAATGCGTCAAATTAAAAGTGCTAAAACGCATTCCTCGAACTCACCAGGCAGGGAATCGAGAACCCTCAATGCTTTTGGCCGTCGATGTTTTCAGGCCTCCATGTTATTGGCCAGAATTAGTATGTTCCTTAGGGAGGTGGCTGGGGATTTGGAGTTGTTGGCTCCTCTTTTTCCTGATGACAAGAGAACTGATTATTTCACCCTTGTGGAACATGCCCAGAATGTTTCCAAATTTGTTAACAGGGCAACTTTTGACTGTTTTGAATACATCAGCAGAACTTCAGCTATATGCATTGGTGCACGCAGGATTGCTTGGCTCCTAGCCTCTGATCTTGAACAGTGGGTTCAAGATAAGCTGGGTAATATATGTTGCATAGGTGAAAACCTTTTTTTGCAAAGACTGGCAGGATAAGCCTTCTCAGTTAGACTCTGAGAACAATAGACTCTCTAGATCTACTGCCGACCCAGCTAAGAAAAAGACATCAAAGAAACCCTTTTTCAATAAGAAAAAGAAGTACTACCCTTCTTACACCCCTGCGGTGCACTGTCCCATCCATGTTTCCCAAAAAGGGCAGCAACAACCAAAACAGCAAAGAGGCTCAGACTCCCAGTCTCAGCCAACCCGGCAGACCCAACCTCCTCAGGGTCTTTTGACTCCTTTCTGGAGAACATAGCCATCCTGCCTCTGGAGATACCAGATTCCATCCGCATTCCCAGCAGACTATGTCACTTTGCCCACAGGTGGCATCTTGTAACATCAGAACATTGGACTCTCTCCAAAGTAAGGGAGGGGTGCAAACTTCACTTTCAAAGTCTACCCCCAGTCTCCTCCAAGAGAGTTCAGTTCTCAACCCCCTCTCACCACTCTGTTATGGCAGGAAGTCACCTCTCTTCTCTCACAGGGTGCAATAGAGGAAGTGCCACTCTCCCAGCAAGGTCTGGCCTTCTGTTCCCCTTACTTCCTTATTCCAAAGAAGATGGGGGGATACAGGCCCATCCTGGACCTCAGAAAACTAAACAAATATCTATTCCGGGAGAAATTCAAGGTACTCTTCTCCCCTATTTCCAGAGTCAGGATTGGCTCTGTTCTCTAGATCTAAAGGACGCATATACTTGCATTCTTATCCATGCAGAACACAGAAGATTCCTGTGTTTTCTATTCCAGGAGAAACATTATCAGTACAGAGTCCTGCCTTTTGGCCTTGCCTCTGCCCCAAGAGTCTTTACAAAGTGCATGGCAGTTGTAGCTGCATTCCTAAGGACTCTAGGAATATTTGTCTTCCCCTACTTAGACGACTGACTCATTCGAGCAGGCACATCTCTAGAGGCCAATCTTTCAATCACGCTTACCATGCAAGTGCTGCAACACTTGGGATTTGTAATAATTCTTCCAAAGTCCCAGCTCGTTCCCTCTCAAACTCTGGTTTATAGGAGCCCTCTTAGACATTCAACAGTCAAGGGCTTTTCTGCCCCAAGCCCGCTGTGCTCGTCTCATCCAGCTTGCATCCCAAGCATGCCTCAAAACCTTTCTCACTGCTCGGGAAATGCTGCAACTCCTGGGCCATATGGCATCTACTGTACATGTGGTTCCATACGCTCGTCTACATTTGCATGCAACTCAATGGACCCTGGCTTCCCAGTGGTCTCAAGCATCCGGTCATTTGGGAGACAGGATAATACTCTTTACACGTCTCATCTTGTCCCTCCAGTGGTGGTAATCCCCAGAACACCTTCTCGTAGGATCACCTTTTCAGAAGCCTCTACATCAATGTACCCTGACGGCGGATGTGTCCAAATTGGGCTGGGGGGCTCATCTGGACAACCTCTCCACTCTAGGTCTTTGGTCTCATCAGGAGCCACAACTCCACATAAATCTGCTGGAGTTTGGAGCCATCCACAATGCTCTCAAGGTGTTCCACGACCACCTTCGCTTCCGCACAGTTCTAGTCCAGACGGACAATAAGGTAGCCATGTTCTACTTGAACAAGCAGGGTGGAACAGACTCTTGGACTCTTTGCAGCGAAGCCCTACACCTGTGGTCCTTTGCCATACAGATCAGATTCACCTACTTGCGGTATATCTCCCAGGCAAACAGAATCTCTTGGCGGACAAACTCATTCGAGTACTACTACCCCACGAGTGCTCTGTCCATGCAGACAAGGTTGCTCACATTTTTCAGATCTGGGGAACCCCAGACATAGACCTGTTTGCAAGTCCTCAGAAGGCCAAACTTCCCCGCTTCTGCTCCAGAACGCCTCTTCAGAACAACCAAGTGGTAGATGCCTTTCACATTCACCTTCCCTCCAATTCCCTTCATCCCCAAAACTCTTTTCAAACTCCAGAGAGACAAGGCTACATGATTCTTATAGTCCCACATTGGCCACAACAACCATAGTATCCTCTGCTTCTACGTCTCTCTCAAGTTCAACCAGTAGATTTGGGGTCTGCTCCAGATCTCCTCTCACAGGAGAACGGGACACTGCTGCATCCCAATCCGCAGTCCCTACACCTTACAGCATGGCTGCTGAAGACATAGAATTCCAGGGTATCTGCCTCTCTCAACAGGTGAAAGCTATCCTTTTATCTTCTAGGAAACCTTCCACAAGGCACTCTTACGCCTTCAAGTAGCGTAGATTCTCTCTCTGGTGTTTGAAAAAGGAGCTTAACACCTTTTCAGCTCTGGTGGAAGCATTACTTGAATATCTTCTCCACCTCTCTTACTCTGGACTCAAAACCAATTCGGTAAGAGTCCACCTAAGTGCCATAGCAGCTTCTCACATGCCCTTAGATGGTCAGCCCATCTCCTCTCAGCCACTTGTAGCATGCTTCATGAGAGGTCTTCTATTAACTAAGCCTCCAATTAAACCCCCTCCCAGTGGCATGGGACCTTAATGTTGTTTTAGTACAGCTTATGAAGCTGCCCTTTGAACCTATAGCTACTAGTTCTCTGAAGTTTCTTACCTGGAAGATCACCTTCCTTACTGCCCTCACTTCAGCAAGGTGCATCAGTGAGATTCAGGCTTTGGTGGCTGATCCTCCTTATACACGATTCCACCATGATAAAGTAGTCCTTAGGACTCATCCTCACTTTATGCCAAAGGTGGTCTCGCCTTTTCACGTAAACCAGTCGGTGTACCCCCCTGTTTTTCTCCCTAGACCTCATTCTTCTAGGGCAGAAGTAACCCTTCACACTCTGGATTGCAAACATGCTTTGGCCTTTTATCTCTAGAGAACTCGGGAGCACAGAAAAGCTTCCCAACTTTTCATCGCTTTTGACCCCAGTCACCTAAGACTACCAGTATCCAAGCGAACTCTCTCCAGATGGATAGCAGATTGTATCTCTTTTGCTTACGATAGTGCAGGACTCTCTCTCGAGGGACACGTCACTGCACATAATGTTCGGGCAATGGCTGCCTCCATGTCTAATCTGCTCTCTGTAGCGATTGATGAGATATGTAAAGCAGCAACCTAGTCCTCTGTCCATACTTTTGCTGCTCACTATTGCCTGGACAAGGACTCCCGCCGGGATGCCTCGTTTGGCCAAGCTGTTCTCCAACATCTCTTTCAGACTTAGATCAACTCCTACCCCCGTCCCAGGTTTTGATACCAGACATCCCTGGAGGATATATGACCTTCTACTTAGCCCTATGTTCCACAGCTCGCTCTGAGGTCATCTCTCTGGCATCTCCAAGCTATGGAGTCCCATATGTGACGACTACATTCCTGCTTGTTCTTGGAGATAGCGTAGTTACTCACCTTAACAGGTGATCTCCGGGAACAGCAGGAATTGAGTCTTCACAACCCACCTTCCTCCCCTAGGAGTTGTACTTTTCCTCTTCTTCTCCTTCTCTTCTTTTATCTCAGCTACAAACTCAACTGAGGAGGGAGAGCTGGGAAGGCAGCTACGCAGGCGCAGTGGGATGCTCCCAAAAGCTTTCCTATTGGACGCTGGGGAGCGTTCCCGTGTGGGCTCTGTCGGTACCGATGTCACCCATATGTGAAGACTTCATTCCTGCTGTTCCTGGAGATCACCTGTTACAGGTGAGTAACTACACTGACCCGTTTGGGGTAAATTTCATAGCTTTTTGCATTTTTGTTAAATGCTAATTCTTTTGTAAAGAATGGAAACTGTCACAAGATGTCCGGACACTGGAAAGCAGCCGACATGTCTGAAAGCACTCTTAAAATGTGACTGAACTTGTTGCTTGAAGTTTTCAGGCTGGGGAGCATTCCATGAGGCTGTCTCATGCTCAGAGGAAACTTGGGTTTTTCAAAGCTCACTTGGAGTTTCTGTGTTCATCAAGGACACATTAATGCTGGCTGCTTGTTATCCATAACACTTGTTTGTGTTGTTTGCATAATGTATATAGAAAAAATATTTGAAATGAGCTATCTATCTGAAAAAGCCAGATGAAGCTACAAAATTCATTAAACAAATGAAGGGAGAGAATAATCATCACAGTACCAGCCAGCTGGTGATCGCTAAGGGGAGTACTGATGGGAGAGGTCAGACTTCTTTGGTTGGCCAAGTTTAATTTACATGTTTATTGACCACCTTTTCAGTGAAAGGTTTAAAAGACGATGCTCAATCCACTTTCTTGTACCAGTGAAGAAACGCCAACTATGTAGCCGCCTGGAAAATTTGAGCCAGTGTTTAAAAAAAAACCAACACAGCAGCTTCTGCCATTTATAGAAAACATCACCATGGACAAAGGGTTACATAGTGGTTAGAGCAATCAACAGATCTGGGGAAACTTGGGTTCCAACCCACTCCCCCCCACTGACCCTCTGTGACCTTGGCTAGGTCACTTTGCAGTTAATTTTATAAATCATTTTCATGCATAAAACACTGATTTATGCACATAAAAGGCTTCTTATAAAAATTAGGTCATGCCTAAAAGTGCACCTGCTGCTAATAGGTGTGTATTTATAGCGTAGACATGCTCAGGGGAGGAGTTTGTGCAGAGTGTGAGTAAAGTTACAGTTCATGTGTGTGTTGTATAAAATATGTGTGTACGCACGTACTTTAAATGCTAAAATGTGCATCTGCTACTGAGCAGGCAGAAGTGTCTGTGCCTTCATTGTAGGAGCAATTTCTGCAGGATTTGTGCTAGCATTTCATAAAGACACATAGGCAGCTTCCTGTCCTATTAACCTAGGTGCCCTGCCATAAAAGTACACTCTAAATCTCCCCATTGCTTCAGGTACCCACTTAGGAGCATGTTTACTAAACTATGCTGTTAGTATGGAGTTTGCCATGCTAACCGGCAAGCGCACATTTGGATGGGGAATGGGCAGGTTAGGGGTGGAATATGGACATTGATGATGCATTGTTCTTAGCGTGAGTGTACCTAATGTGTTGCACCTGTATGATAGTGCATCGGTAACACACTGCACCATGCTAACTAATGGTACACTCTTTAGTAAACATACCCCTTAAATTGTAAGTCCTTTGGGTAAGGGACTTGTACCTGAATTACTAATAATTCTGGATGTTGCCTTGAGCATTATGTGGAAAGGTGAGCTGAAAACTTAAATAAATAAGTCCTTTTCCATGCAACCAAGAAAACTTCTGGCGAATCATCAACTTGTAAGTATTCTGGAGATGAAAATGCCACAGCTGGGCTTGTAGCTCATAACCAAGAACATTACTATTTTGTCTGTGTTTTTTAAAAACATCCTATTCTTTTCCATTATTTTGTATATTTGCAGAAGGAAAGTCCATTAGACCACAGAATAATGAATATCCTGAGTACTTTTTATTCAGAATAGTAGTATTTGGGCTGGTCTAGCTTGAACTGTAGTTTGGACCCTAGAGGAGTCAGAATATTCTCTTTCCTGTAGCCATGTGTGCATCGGGGATGAGGAACATGTGAGCCAAGTGCCTCTTTTCCTCCTTTCAGAGCTGAGGGCAGCAGCAAGATCCAGGCTCGTATAGAGCAGCAGTCGGCACGCTCCTCCCAGACTGCTGCGCAGCTCAGAGCCCTGTCAAAGCCAGCTGTTGGACCAAAAACCTCTCCCATGAAAGATAATCCTTCCCCTGAGCCTCAGCTAGATGACATTAAGAGAGGTAAGAACAGTACACACCGTCCCATGTGTGCATTTCCGTCTGGCCTTTGTGGTGCTGGCCATTTTTCCAGGCTGTACTGTTTATTACACTTCAATTATTATTATTAGCAGCAGCAATAGTATGTAATAATTTAACAGCATGTGCACTATAACATATATATGTTAAACACAATTCATGCACGCTTTAGTGCTCGGAAACAGTGTGGAGTTGATGGTAGTGGAAATCAAACTTAAGCACAGATCCGAAGAAGAGCTGTAGCGTGGACCATAGCCGTTTAAGCTACCAACACAGCCCGTAACATAATGTTTGCTCCTGCTCCTTTGAGCTTCCATCTCAGCTGAAATCAGTGTCTGTTGGACTACAGAGCCTTTGTTCACAAATATCTGGGATTTTTGTTCCTTATACAACTTGCACATTCCATCTAGCCCAACCATTGCAGAGACAGTCTTTGGCCAGGGTCCATGGCATACTGCCCCCCCCCCCCCCCAGTACATGTGCAACCTGCATCTGGACACTAGGGAAGTAATTTTTATAAGGAATTGTGTAACGATATGTACCATCAGTGTGTGTAAATGACTGATTTTCAGTGATTTGCACATGTGAATAGGCCTTTATGTGCGTACTTTAGCCGGTTGCTATTCTTTAAGTATGTGCGTCAGGCCAATGGCGTGTGCTTTCACTGTGGGTGTGCACAGGGGCAGAGCATATGCGCAGCGCAGACTTACACACGGAGGTTATAAAAATACTGTTAACTTGCAGGCATTTATACCAGCCCTAGGATTGATGTAACTGATCATGCCCACATTTGCCGTGCATATCGCACCACTTACACAACTATATTAACTTTGTGCATTAACTAAGCATGGTTTTAGAAAATTACCCTCCACATGTCATCCCTGAACAATATTGATGTCTCCCCTGCATGGACCATGTCTTCTGGATCCCTGACATGCCTGAGGCCATAGAAGCCAACTCTTGAAAAAGATTGGGAGTGTTGAACTTAACCCAAATTACCCCTCTCTGAACACATTGAAGAGGTTTGCTCAGTACAGGGATACTCCAGTACCCCATGCACCCACAGAGCTGTCACTTATGCCCATAGCTTTGTTGCACAGACTCTAAAGCTGTCCTCCTCCCTATACAACAGCACCTTACAGTGCAGATAAGTCAGTCAACTTAAACAACTTGAGATATAAAGCACTTTTTACTAACCCTTAGCGTGCGCTATCTACCACCACAGCCTATTTTATTCCTTTGTGCTGTGCATCAGCACATGCAAATGTTGATTAGTGCTTGTTAAGCATTTTATAAAAGGGGCCCTTAGAGGCCTCAAGCTGCTCTAGAGTATAAGGCCAATGCAGAAAGCTGGTGCTGAAGTCGCATGCTATCAACTTTTTATGCCTATTTGCAGTGCCCCAATAGCGTATGACTTTAACGCTGGCATGCAGAAAGGGGTTCATATGCAAATTAACCACACATCAGCCATTCGTTAAACTGCGCAAATGGCAGCGTTAGACTGGGAGAGCAAGCCAAACATGCACACAGAAATCTGTGCAAGTTTGGCATGCTATCCCAGAGAAAAGGGCATCGCGTGGCTAATTTGCATAATAGCCCTGACAGTATTTTGATGACATCGGGAAAGCTTTCTCCAATGCTTGGATCATCTGAGGGGAAACTCAGGGACAGAACCAGTACCCCCAACAGAAAGTGAATCCCTGTGGCCCAGCGGCCCCGATCCCCCTCACCCCTTCTCCCAACTAAAAATAAACCTGGTAGTCCAGCGGCCCTAAACCCCCCCATCCGCCCAACCAAACATAACCTTGGTGGCCCCGAACCGCCCCTCCTCCCATGTTTGTAATCACAAATCTAGCATCTTAACATTTCTGTCTGTGTCTGGCTTTCTAGTGAATGCTGCCATAAAGATGCAAATAACATACATTTCCTGTAAAAACACTGGGATTAGTTTTCAAAATCACTTAGGTGGTTAGGGATGCCTGCTAACAGATAGATAGTACCACTGAATACTGCCTTTACCAGCACTTATCTGGTAGTGTTAGGGCGGTTTGCAGACCTTGTCATTGTCCTTGTTGGGGGCTCCCAGTTCCATCTCTGAGGGATGCAATTCGGGGTGGACTGCTAGCGGCTTCTGGTGCTATGTGGGGGTTTCCCACCGTTTTCTGAACACATTAGTAACCTCTTTGCCTATTGTGCCCCTGGGGGTCACGCAGTCTTAATGCACGTTCTTCCCAAGCGGCTCCAACGCGCGCTTCATCTCTAGTGCCTTTAACATGCATTAAGTAAAAGCGCAGTTAACACATGCTTGTGGGCCAATGCAGCCTTAGTGCACACTCTTGTGATACTTTCTCTAACTATTTCTTCTTCCAGGAAACGTTATTTGACCTGTGACAAGCGAGGAGCCTCATCCTTGGATTCTGGACTCTGCCCTTCCTGCATGCGCAGCTTATAAGTAACCCTTAGAGAGCATGCTTTCCCCCTCTCAGCTGGGGGATGCGGTTAGTCTGCCCTTACCTGCCTCAGGGCAGAAGGTGCAGGAAGGTGCTAAGGGTAAGGATGTTGCTAAGAGTAAGGATGTTCAGTTGGCTGGACGCTCTGGCGACCGTTCTGTGAGCCACTCTTCCTCTAGGGGAGGTCTGTGGCAGCTGCTCCCCCTAGTGTTGGGAGCCTTATCTGAGAGGAGAACTTCCAGACTCTGAATTGTCCTCTTTACAACAGGCCTGGTCCTTCTGGCATGGAAATTCAGATTCTATGGCCTCTGGGTGCCCCCGGATACAGTCTTGTGCTGGGCAGGCTGAAAATAGAAGCCCTGTGCACTTGGAAATGTAGAACAGCTGGGAACTATCCGAAATGTTGACTATGCCTCGGATGCTGATGGGCTCTGATGTGAATGAGGAAATGCTCTCACCTTCAAAAGATTATGCAGAGACCGGCGTGATACACCTATTCTTTGGGAACAAGCAGGAAGTCACTCCTCACATATGGAGCCTGCGCAGATTCACTCCCCAGCTTTCAAAGAAAGTCTTTGGGAGTTAGACCACGCATGTGCGGTCACCTTCCCGCCCAAGGGTGCCATCTTACCTCAGTCTTCTTTTTTCCGCGGTGCCCTGCAGACATCCCATCTGTTTTCCCAGTAGAAGTTGATTTTTTCCTAGCTTCCTCATGCATTGTTTTTGCGCTGTTTTTGCTGGTTTGGTTCTTCAATCACCTTCCCGTCACCCGATTACGTCCTTGCCTTGGCGTTACAGGTTTTTTTGGGCATATTGTTTTCTTTTGTGGGTGCGGGAGTTTCCTCTCGCCCTCCCTGACCCAGACATGTGAGTTTGACCTCACGGGCACCATGTTTCTCGCTATGTCTTCGGTCAGTAGATTCAAGCACTGCAGCAAATGCTCCCGTACCATGTCCATTACCGACCACCACAGTTGCTGTCTTTGGTGTTTAGGCCCTGACCACGACAACACTTCCTCCCTGCTCTGCCTGCAGATGGCATCCAAGAGCCGGAAGAAGTGAGAGCAGCAGAATAAGGATGTGTTTGGCTCGAAAGCCTTGGCCGCGGGGCCATCTTCAAGCAGGGAATCGCTGCTCTCAGGGACCATGTCCAAAGACTTGGCATCACGTGGATGTGTTCGATCTGAGCCCTGAGGTTGCGGAGCCTTGGACAGGGGATCGTTCTCCGAGGACCTCCCCATGGACTCAAGTCATTTTCCGAGTTGAGGTCGAAGACTTATTCTAATCCCAGCGCCAGAGGCAAGTCCTCAGGTACCCAGGCTTGGAGCCCTCAACTTGACACTGAGGGTGATGGCTGGGAGCAGCCCTTGAAGCCACCCCAGCGGGAAGAGACTCCCACCATGTCGGGGGATCGGCTCTGTCCCCAGGTGCGATTACCATTGATGATTCCCTCAGAGGGACCGGCTCTGGGCTTGATACTGTCAAGACCTGAACCAGAGGCTGCCGAGCCTTCTGGCCTCGAGGTCAGGATGGCGGCCCTGGAGCGCAGCCTAGCTGCCTTCCTTGTGGCGCAGTGGGGCCTGGTGCTTCTGGTTCATCGGCTTCAACCACGATGCGCTCCACAGCTCGGACCTCTCTGGAGGAAATCCAGCCTATTCTGGAGTGGTTCTCAGGACCGGGGCTGAGACAATCGGCCTCACGCTCAAGTCACGCTTTGCCCCTGAGTACTTTGGAGTCTGTGCATCAGTCACCACATTCCCCAACGCCGATGGGGCATTGTCTCAAGAACTGCCTCAGATTCTAGGTCTCCTCTAGCTCAGAGTCTGAATGGGAGACCTATGACGAGTCCCCCAACACTGTGCTCCACTGAGATGTGCCATCTAAGCCATAGGAGCACCAGCGGTCACCTCCCGAGGACCTCGCATTCCTTGTTTTCATCTGCGGGATGATGAAGGCCCTCTTCTTTGTTGCGGAGTCGGAGAACAAGCCTCATGCTGAGGACCTCGAGATCTTGATGGTGCCAATTCCCCCCTATTCTGGAATGCTTGCTATTCCAGATGTGGGGGAGAGCCTGGTGACAGTCCCCATAGTGAGCTACCTGCTTGACTCACAATATCAAGTTGGCAAGATCCCTGGATTCCAGAAAGCACAGCCACCACACAACTCCATGATGGTGGAGTTGACCATGCGTCGGATCAAAAGCCAGAAGATGCACTCCTTGGTGCCCCCAGGTAGGGAGGCCTGCACCATGGATAGTTTGGTAGGTGTTGCTTCCAGGGCTCGATGCTCACTGCCCGGATCCAGGCATGTACCTCGGACCTGGCAAAGGAGCTTTCCAGGTTCTCTGCTGGACTGGCAGGGGAATCCCTCGAATGCTTCCAGACCCTGGTCTCAACAGTCGAGGTCCGCTCCAAATTTCAAACTCGGGCAGCCTTCGACGGCTTCAAGTCTGTGGCCCATGTGACTGCGGTGGGCATTAGTACCCACTGCTTGGCCTGGCTACAGTTCTCTGACCTGGAGCAGTGGTTACAGGACAAACTGGCCAATGTCCCATGCCAAGGAGAGAATCTCTTCATCAAACCCATGATGGACAAGGCGACCAAGCTGGAGATGGAGTTCCTGTTCAGGACTAGGCTGTCCAGGAAGACTGCCAACCCTTCCTGTTGGAAGGCTCCAGGTAAAAAGACCTTTCACTGTCTGACTGATCCCACCAATGGGTCTGTCAGCCGTGGTTGCCTCTGCTCCTGCTGCAGTCCCGAGCAGCCCCGATACCTCTGGGCCAGAGCCCAGACTTGCTCTCACTAGAAAACAAGACCCTTCTCCATCCAGTCTCTGGTCCCTCGCCTTGACGGCGTGGCTGCTGAGAGGCTAGCCATAGCACTCCTCCACCTTTCCAGGGAGGTGGAAGATGTCCTCCTGGCCTTCCGCAAGGACTCTACATGTCACACGTATGCATTCAAGTGGCGATGATTCTCTGGTGCTCAGAAAAGAATCTGAACCTTACGCCTGTGCAGTGCAGGGCATCCTGCAATATCTTCTGCACTTTTCTCGGACCGGACCGAAGTCCACCTCTGTAAGGGTGCACCTCAGCGACATTGGGGCGCATTATCACTTGGTCGACGGCCAGTCTGTCTCCGTGCACCCACTAGTAGGCCCTCCCCCTCCCGTGCCCATCTACAATCTACCCGTTCCTCCGCTTTCTTTTTTGCCGGCCCCGCCCTCTGGAACTCCCTCCCCTCCTCCCTCCGCCTGGAACCTCACCACCCCACTTTTAAACAGAACTTGAAAACTCACCTCTTTTCCCTGGCGTTTGATGTCCCCTCTCCCTTCGTGTGAATCCCATGTGTCCTATTCTTGCTTTCCTCGTGTTTGTGTTCTGTTATGTTTTTGGTCCTGTCTCTCCTGTTTTATTGCTTTCCTATTAAGAATTTGTATTTCTATTCCATTTTCGTTGGCTTCGGCCTTCTTTTTATTTGGTTTTATTGTACACCGCTTTGCCTACCCTGAAAGGCGGTTTTTTTATCAAATGAAATAAAACATAAAACATAAAACATTCATGAGGGGGCTTCTCCTCTCGCAGCCTCACATCTGCCCACCACCAGTGGTGTGGGACCTGAACATACTTCTAAGGAAACAGATGACTCTCCCATTTGAACCTCTGGCTATGTGTTATCTCAAGTACTTATCATGGAAAGTGGTGTTTCTGGTAGCGCTCAACTAAACCAGATGTGTTAGTGAGCTGCATGCGTTGGTGGCTTACACCCCCTATAGCAGGTTCCACAGAAACGGGGTCGTTCTCCGGACATTACCCGAAATTCCTTCCTAAGGTACTATCCACTTTTCACATGAGCCAAGATGTGGTTCTTCCCACCTTTTTTCCCTAGCCTTACACCTCTCATGCAGAGGCCGCATTGCACACCCTGGATTGCAAGAGGGCGCTGTCCTTCACCCTCGCACTATGTAACATGTTTTTGTTGAAGTGTAAACCACTTTGATTTAAAGGATAAAGCAGTATATAAATCCTTTTAAATAAATAAATTGTCAGCGGACACAGCCCCATCTCCGCTCGTCGCAGATGTTCGTCTCCTTTGATGCTAACGGACTTGGGGTTGCTGTCTCCAAGTGTACCCTGTCTACCTGGGTGGCAGACTGCATTTCCTTCACTTATGAGAAGGCTGGACTCTCCCTGGAGCATCACATTACCACACACAGTGTGCATACCATTGCGCCTTCAGTGGCCAACCTGCACTCAGTCCCTCTGCTGGAATCTGCCGGGCCGCCACCTGGTCTTTGGTCCACACCTTCCCTGCGCATTACTGCTTGGAAGAGAGCTCACAGCGTGACAGCACCTTCAGCCAGGCACCTTCATCACTTCTTTGGGGAATAGTGCAATTCCTTCCCTCTAGCCCGTTGTAGTCCAGCTACCAATGATATGATTCCTTGCTCAGTGCTGCAGCTGTGTCTCTGGACTTCAAGCCATTCAGTGCTCCTTGCTACCCTGCTCGCTTCACTTTTTGCATTGTTGTGGGCTCCTACAGGTATTTTTTGGTAGTCTGTAGCTGGGGAGTCCCATATGTGAGGACTGACTTCTTGTTCCCGGAGAAAGCATAGTTACTCACCTGTAACAGGTGTTCTCCAAGGACAGCAAGAATCAGTCCTCACAACCCTCCCTCCTCCCCATGAAGTTGTTTTCTTTTTATACTTGATTGAGCTATGTCATCATACTGAAGTAAGATGGCACCCTTGGGCAGGAAGGTGACCGCGCATGTGCAGTCTGTCCCAAAGGCTTTCTTTGAAAGCTGGAGAGTGAATCCGCATGGGCTCCATCGGTGAGGACTGATACCTGCTGTCCCCAGAGAACACCTGTTACAGGTGAGTAACTACGCTTTCCGGAAGGAAGAGCTGGTGGCGTTGATTACCAGGGTCTCATTCGCTTTGAACTTGATGGATGTTTCCAGCATGGAGCAGGAGCTGAAAGTACACCCGCTCCTTAAAGGGTGTGGAGCCTCCACTATTGTCTTCCCGTTCCCAGAGGTGATCAAGGATATGATCCAGTCAGAGTGGGACTCCCCCTACTCCTTATCTAAAGGGTTAAGGGTGCATACGAAGATCTCCGCTCTCCGGAGGAGGAGCACTTTGAGTAGTTTGACATTCCCTGGGTGGATGCGCAGGTCACGGTGGTTACCAGATGGACCTCCATTCCTGTGAAAAGCGGATCAGTCTTAATGTATTTCCTGGACCGCAAGGTGGATTCCTTGCTGAGGAGCCAGTTCGCCATGGCAGTGGCTATTCTACAGCTGGCAGTATGCACCAGTCTGACATCTGGAGCCCTGCTCCAGTGGATTCAATCTCTTCTATTGATGATTACTACTCCTTTTTTTGAAGTCTGCTGCGGCCTTCCTTTTTGATGCCATGTATGACCTGGTATATTTAGTGCCCAGGGATGTTGCTTTGACGATGGTGTCAGGGTGTTGGATTTGACTCTGGCACTGGGGAGCGGACACATCCTCTTAAAGTAGCCAAACAGGTAGAAAAGGCAACGGCAAAAGCTAGAAGAATGCTTGGGTGCATGCGGAGAGGAATGGCTAGCAGAAAAAAGGAGGTGATAGTGCCTCTGTATAAGTCGGGTGCAACCTCATTTGGAGTATAGTGTGCAGTTCTGGAGACCGCACCTTCAAAAGGATGTGAACAGGATGGAGTCGGTGCAAAGGGTGGCTACTAAAATGGTTAGTGGTCTTCATTATAAAGCATATGAGGACAGACTTAGGGATCTTAATATGTACACCTTAGAGGAAAGGCGGGATAGAGGTGATATGATTGAGATGTCTGAATACCTCCATGGTATAAATGTTCAGGGGGAGAGCCTCTTTCAATTGAAAGCAAGTTCTGCTACGAGGGGACATGGGATGAGGGTGAAGGGGGGATAGATTCAGGAGTGATATGCGGAAATATTTCTTTACGGAAAGAGTGGTGGATCCGTGGAATAGTCTCCCAGTGGAGGTGGTAGAGATGAGGACAGTAACTGAATTCAAAAAAGCATAGGACAAACACAGAGGATCTCTAAAGGAAAAAAGGGGACTGTTGTAGTTGTTGATATGGAAGGACAGACTAGATAGGCCATGTGGTCTTTTTCTGTTGTCATGTTTCTATGTTTCCAAAGCCTGGTTGTCTCAGCTTTCCTTGAAGGAGAAGCTTCTGTTTAGAATAGATTTGGAGAAGCTGGTGAAGCACCTAGGCAAGATGAAATCTTACCACCTCCTGCAAGACAGGTCCCAGAGGCCTGTGAAATGGACTGGTGCCCCTTCCTGGTCAGCCTCCACCAGTTCTCCAATAGCACACTGGCTGGATTCCCGGGGGTCTCAGGAATATCCTCATTACCAGCCTGGAAAACCTTTCTTCCCCTCTGCTTTCAGCCTCAGGCTCATTCCCTGTTCTTTCGTGGAGCATGTAGGCCCAAGGATTCAGTCCCTTCCAGAGGTAGTTCTTCCTAGGCTGCACAATTAAGGTTTGGGGAACCATTCCTTGGTTTCTCTGGTGGGCAGCAGGCTTTGCCTCTTTTTTTCAGGAATGGGCCCGGGTCACCAAGGATTGCTAGACACCATTCAGTTTGGCTGTGTCCTGGAATGCCAAGAACTGATTCTCGATGCCTTCATCATTTCCCCTTGTGGATCTGCTAACAAAGGTGCTGCTGCGTGGACCACCTTGGACAAGTTGCTACACCTGAAGGCGGTGATGCCCATCCACCCAAGACAAGCAGGGCAAGGGCAGATACTCCATCTATTTTGTGGTGCCAAAGAAGGACGGTTCCTTCTGACCCATTCTGGATCTCAAGGAGGTCAATGAGTACTTGCACATCCTTTGCTTCCAGATGGAAACTTTGTGCTCCATGATTCTAGCAGGGCACTGAGAGGAATTCTTGGCATCTCTGAATCTGGCCAAGGTGTATCTTCATATCCTGATCCAGGCGGATCAGCAGAAGTGTCTGTGTTTTACCATGCTTGGCTCTTACTGTCAGTTTGCCGCTCTTCCTTTTGGGCTATCCAGCCCCAGGGATGTTCTCCAGGGTCATGGTGGTGACAGCTGCGGTGCTAAGGGATCTGTGGCCATCCCTATCTGTACAAATGGCACATCCGAGCCTGTTCCCTCTCAGAAGTGTCTTGGGTGACATCCCGAGTGATATCCTTTCTGGAATGCCTCGGCTGAGTCATCGATCAGGAAAAGAACCAGCTGTTGCCTTCCCAGTCCTTAGAGCAGGGGTCACCAACCTGCGGCCCGCGAGGCTCTACCCCGGTGCGGCCCACCAAGGATGCTGCTACAAGTACCGGCAAACTCACCGACTCCTTCTTCTGCAGCCGCGGCTCCCTGCCTCTTAGGGAACCGCGGCTGTGCTTGTAAAATCATTGCGGAGCCCTTCCTGTCTTGACGGGCTCCGTGCAGCATTGTCCCGCCTCCAAAGGAAGTGGTAAACAGCTTCCTTTAGAGGCGGGACAATGCTGCACGGAGCCCGTCAAGACAGGAAGGGCTCCGCGATGATTTTACAAGCACAGCCGCGGTTCCCTAAGAGGCAGGGAGCCGCGGCTGCAGAAGAAGGGAGGGAGCTGACATGGAATAATTTTCAAAGCAGAAGTACAGGTATGAGCATTATTTTTTTTCGCGGGGAGAAGGGGGGTGCAGCCCGCGAGTCTACCGGTAGTCGGCTGTGCGGCCCGCGGCCCTCTGGAGGTTGGTGACCCCTGCCTTAGAGTTTCTGGGAGCATGTTTCGACTCTTGAGTGAGCAGAGTTTCCTGTTAGGGGAGAAAGTCAAAAGACTGTTGGATTGGCTGTTCTGTGCGCAGTAAGCCCCCAGAATCTAGGATTATCTTCAGTTCCTCGGATTGATGACGGTGACCATAGCAATGGTGCCATGGGTGCATGTTCACATGCGACTGCTTCAATGGTCCTTCTTGATTCAATGATTTCCGAGCTTTCAGGAGTTCGAGTGCAGGCTTCCACTCCCATTGATGGTGAAGGCCAGCCTGTGGTAGTGGCAGCAGCCCTGTAATCTGAGAAAGGTGTACCACTGGACAATTGCTCCTGGATCCTGCTGACAACAGATGCCAGTTTTTCGGGCTGGAAACCCATTGCCAAGGCCATATGGCCCAAGGCCGTTAGAACTGCAGGGAAGCAGTGTGGTCCATCAACTGCCTCGAGTCAAAAACCATCAGGTTGGCTCTAATGTATTTCTAACACCTGGTCATGGGCTGGGTGTTTTGAGTGTTTTCAGACAGTGCCACGGTGGTGGCTTATGTCAGTCAGCAAGATGGCACAAGGTGCACTGGGATGGCACTGGAGATGGATCTCCTGTTTGCTTGGATGGAGAAGAATCTCTTTGCCTTGTCAGTCTAGCACTTTGCCAGGGTGGACAATGTGGATGCAGACTTCCTCAGCCGGCACTCTCTGTATTCTGGAGAGGGCGAGTTGAGTCGGGAGGCATTTCAGTTGATTCTGTGCCTTTGGGGTCGCCTCGAGATGGATCTGATGGTGACCCGCTCTAATGCAAAAGTTTACCACTTCTTCAGTCACCACACAGAGATGGGATCCGAGGGCATTGACATCCTGATCCAACCTTGGCCAAGTCAATGGCTGCTGTACGTGTTTCCTTTGTGGCCCCTGGTGGGACATGTGATTTAACATATAGAGTGCCAGCCAGGTAGGATCGTTCTGGTAGCACTGGATTAGCCATGGAGAGCGTGGTTTGGAGACCTGATGCAGCTCCTGCAAGCGCATCTCTTTGGCTGCCTCTGTTTCAGGGTCTGTTACAGAAGGAACTGATTGTCTTGGAGGATCTGGCTCCCTTCTTGCCTGCAGCTTGGCTCTTGAAAGGAGACTGCTAGCGTGTAAGGGCTACTCTCCAGCTGTGATCTCTACTCTGCTTGGTGCCCAGAGGAGGGTCTACCAAGCTAGCATAGGTACGGATATGGTGCCTCTTTGAGTGCTGATGTGGCACTTGGCAGTTGGCTCCTGAGGTTGCCAAGATATCCTCCCTGTTGACCTTTCTGCAGGATGGCCTAGAGAAGGGCCTCGCACTTAGCTCCCCGAAAGTTCAGGTGGCAGCTGACCTGTTTCTGTGGTCCAGTGGTGAACAAGTCTTTGGCTTACACCCAAATGTCTCTCGTTTTTCTCCAGGAGGTTCGGTGTCTGTGACCTCCCATTTGGTTTGTGATCCCTTCCTGGGATCTATGTCTTGTGCTCAGAGGCTGACAGCAGCCCCCTTTGAGACGTTGAAGTGTGCTACCTTAAAGGATTTGACACTCAAGACTGTCTTCTTAGTCATGATTTGTTCTGCAAGGCGGATCTTTGCGTTGCATGTTCTGTCTTGCCGAGATCCTTATCTATCTTTTTCAAAAGAGGCTGCTTCCATTCGGCCTGTGCCTTCTTTCTTGCCTAAGGTGCTGTCTCCCTTCATGTGAATCAGGTGGTTTGCCTGCTCTCCTTCTCTAAGGAGCAGTGTCACGGGAAGGATAAGGATCTTTATCTTGTGGATGTTTGGAGGGTGCCTCTCCAGTTCTTGATGGTTATGAATTCCTTTTGTAAGTCAGACCATCTTTTTTGTGCTACTTGCTGGCCCACGCAAGGGTGAAATGGTGGCCAGGTTGACTTTGGAGCATTGGATTAAGGAGGTTGTTGCCTCTGCATATCTGTTGCAGAACCAGCCAGTTCCAGAGGGTTTGTGTGCCCTTTCTATCTGAGCACGTGCATCCTCATGGGCAGAGTGGAGCTCGGTAGCTCCTGCAGACATTTGTCGGGCAGCATCATGGGCATCTCTTTCCACTTTTGTCAAGCATTGCCGCTTGGATGTCCACACACAGACAGATAAAGCCTTCGGCTCAAGAGTTTTGTGAGCTACTGTGGCTTCTCCTGCCAAATGGTATTATAGCTATAGTACATCCCACTTGTCTGGACTGGTCTAGCAGGACGATATGGAAGGTGATATTTTACTTACCAGTTAATGTCCTTTCCTTGAGTCCTGCTAGCCTAGGCCAGTCCAGGACCCGCCCCTGAAATTGTAATTGCTCTGCTAGTCTGCTGCGGTACCCTTGGGTGCACTATGATTTTTATTCTTGACTCTGCAAGTTCATCTTCTACGAACAGCCTTCTGTTTATGCTTTCCTGTACATAGTTCTCGACTGTTGGATTACTCCTTGAGTGAAGTTGTGTGAGGTTTGCCATGTTTTCTCCCATATGCTTTGGGATGAATACTGAGGGACCTCTGGTGACTGAGGCGAATAGAGGCAATAAAGTGATGTGAATGAAACCTGGGCTTTTCATTGGTTCTTTGTCTCCACCAATCTGTTGGTAGGGGAACACAATCCACTTATCTGGACTGGTCTAGGAAGTCTCAAGGAAAGGGCATTAACTGGTAAGTAGAATGTTATCTTTCAGCGTCACTATACAGATAGCTAGCCAGATAGCTTAGAAGAGCTAAAAACTATCCTAAACAGCTATCTGGCTAGCTGTCCATATAATGGGGCTGAAAATCCAGTTTTTATTAGTTGCAGTGACTAGCATAACTGACCGCCACAGCTAAATATTGATCTTATAACCATAACATGCAAAGGTTTTTTGTCATACATGACCAATTCTTCGTTCCTATGTTTTGTTTGGTTGTATTTACTTTTTTGCTTTGAGCACTGCTGTTGTAACCAACTAATCATCCCTTGGCCATAGAGCTACGTGCAGAAGTGGACATCATTGAGCAGATGAGCAGCAGTGGCGGCAGCAGCAGCTCTTCAGAGTCGGCGAGCTCTTCGGGAAGCGATGACGACAGCTCAAGCGGTGCAGAGGAGGCTGATGCACGCGGGTCCCCCTCGCAGCAACCCCATGTTAACAGAACCTCGGCTGCCAATGGTACCAGCAGGCCACCAGAGACCCAACAGTTAATGAGCACACTCAGTAAGTAGAGATAAGGGTGCTCAACAAAATGCTTTTTACTAGGGAAAAGGCAGGATTTCCTTTTCTCAGGAGATAAAGATGCTTCCAACACAGTATCTCTCCTTCGCAAAGCTCCGCAGAACCGTTTGCTCAAATATTCCATAACATGAGTGTTTAAAACTAACCCAGATAAATGAGGGGAATACTTAGAATTGCAAAGGTAAAAGAGGGGTGATTTTTTGATAAGGCAAACAAGCTGCACTTGTGTGCTAAGCTAAAATCAAGCAGTTCAAGGCTGTAAAGATATTATACCAAGATGAATTTATACAAACTCAAGACATTGAGACAAACATACGCTGGTCCAAAACGGGTTAAGTACAGAGCTGAAAGATTACAACTTACCCCTATCAACTGATAACTAGATTAATATGAATAAAATGCAACCTCTAAAATGCCTGTATGCAAATGCTAGACATCTAAAAAATAAGATGGGAGAGCTAGAATATATATAACACTAAATGAAAGATTAGATATGATTGGCATCTCAGAGACCTGGTGGAAGGAGGACAGCCAGTGGGACACTCTGATACCTGGGTACATACTATATCGCAATGATAGGGTGCAACCCCTCCACCAATTTGATCTACCCTATGTTAGAGAGGGCATTGAGTCACATAGGATTAAAGTTCTGCAGGAAACAAAATACACTGTAGAATCTATATGGATTGAAATTCCATATAAAAAGGGGAAGGGAAAGGCGATGGTAGTGGGGCTGTACTACCGACCACATGGGCAGAGTGAACAGATGGCTGATGAAATGCTAAAAGAAATCAGGAAAGCTAACAAACATTACCACAAAGTAATAATGGGTGATTTCAGTTACCTCAGTATCGACTGGGTCAATGTCACAGCAGGACCGTGCTAGAGAGAGAAAGTCTAGATGAAATAGATGACTGATTCTTGGAGCAGCTGGTTCATGAATCGATAAGAGGGAAAGCTATTTTAGACCTAATCCTTAATGAAACACAGGATCTGGTGCAAGAGGTAAGGGTTTTGGGACCATTCGGCAATAGTGATCATAGCATCATCGCATTTGATTTAATAAATGGAAGAAGAGATACCAAGGACAGGAACATGTGTCAATAAAACTTTATTAACAAACAGGCACAATTCTGCCAAACCAAATTTGCCAACCCGACACAGGCCGTGTTTCGTGAATACTTCTTCAGGGGTGAAGGCAAACTAAAAACAATAAAACCATCAAAGATAAATAAATAAATGAAAAGTAAAATGTCAACATAAATATCATACACTCATATGAACAATTACATCTAATGTACATAAAAATACATATTAAAACAGAAATGTGGAATGCTATTTAAAACCATAAATATAAAAACATCATCAGTAATAATAATCAAATAATTATTCAAAATAAGGAACATAAGAATACATAAAAATATAAAGGTATACATAAAACCTTACCAATATACCTCAAATGTTCTTCACTATCTATAAAAACAGGGAATGAAAAGAGAGAGGAACAAAAGAGGAGTGAGTCCAAAACAAGGGAGACATTTTTTAAAACCCAAACCGTCCATAAAATATAAGGCATATATATTCTTTAAAACTATAATATAAAGGGTTTCAAAACACCATAATGTGGGAAACCACGTGTGGGATAAAATGCGATTTAAAAAAAGAAAAAGAAACCACGCAATAGAAAGTATCGCAGTGAGAATGTGTCATTTCAAAGCAACCATATTGAGTAGCTCAAAATTCGCGGTCATCTCTATATTAATGAAACGAGCAAAGTGGAACAGAACTATAAATCCATTTAAAATTCCACGTGTAAAATCAACCATGAGTAATTATAACCGTCACAGAGACCGAAGAGATTAAGAACCACTGCAAATTGTATTACTTACAAACGGCAGTCTCATTAGTGTACCTCGTGTTAGGCTAAAATAAAGCAAACAAACGTCATTCTGACTTCCAGAAAGGAAAAAAGGGGGGAGAGGAACTAATCCAAGTTTGCAAAAGTTAGTAAACTTACCAATCTAAATAGAAATACCGCTGTCAAAAAGAACTGTGAAATCAAAACGGGATCGCTACAAAATAGCGAGAAGAGCAGGTTCCATGAAAGGTCAGCTGTTCAATGAAAGCTTATCGTTAAAAAACGCCGGCGCATGTGCAATGGCTAAATAGCGATTAGACTAGTGATGTCACAAGCCGGTGAGCTGAAAGCTCAGCTCATTGAATAGAAAAAAACCCCCGTACAAATTAACATTGCCTTTAAGGAATGTATACTGCAAAGGAGACTAAAAATATACCTTAAAAATAAACAATGATATAAAATCCGTGTGAAACATATGTAACTACACTTCCATTAATCTTAAAAAATCTACTTAGAAAAAAGCCATAAGGAACCTTGAGCTCTAAAAAACAAAAGGAACTAATACCATAATTATATTTCA
Source organism: Ichthyophis bannanicus (assembly GCA_033557465.1). Taxonomy (NCBI): domain Eukaryota; kingdom Metazoa; phylum Chordata; class Amphibia; order Gymnophiona; family Ichthyophiidae; genus Ichthyophis; species Ichthyophis bannanicus. The sequence goes on from CM066031.1 coordinate 632,633,945, forward strand.
AAAATGGGGACCTCAAAGAAAAACAGAGATCTCGATCTAAATTCAACCCTTTAGGGGTCATAGAATCTAACATATAAATATACTTTTGTTCCAACTGCATTAATGTTCTATCAATATTGCCCCCCCCCTCCAATTAAGTTGGACCTTTTTAACAATAAAAAAAATTTAAGTCTGAAACTTTATGTTCCTGTTCCATCCAATGTTCTACAAGGGGCTTTTCTACATTGCCCCTTTTGATGGCACTCCTATGCTCTATAATCCTAACTCAAACATTACGTACAGTCTTACCCACATACAGTTTCTTACACGGACACTGGATAACATATATAACATGGGACGTCTCACAATTAGAAAAATCTTTAAGGGCAAATTTCCTATTTGGTGACAGGGTGAAGGAAACATTCGCAAACCGGCAAAACATGTGTACACACTGAACACCGACCGCACTGAAAAGACCCTTTATATTTAGATAAAAAAGGATGCTCTGTCAAAGAAGAGGAAACTAGGAGATCCTTCAAATTAATATTTCGTTTGTGTGCTACAGTGAGAGGGATGTCTTGGAATACATCCAGAGATTGAATTAAATGCCATTCTCTCTTCAATATTTTGACAATCTCCCAAGAGAAGGTTGTGTACAACAGGGGACACACGATACCTTTCTTATTGTCTTTGTGTCTGGGTATAAGAAGGGTCTATCGATCAGTTGTTTGGGCCCTTATATATGCTTTAGAAACATGTTGAAGGGGGTACTCTCTTGCATAAAACCTAGCCCTTTTGTCCTTTCTATGTGGTCATATGTAAGGGACTCATCACACGTTATTGAAATTTTGACACAATTTCAAGACATAGATCCAAATACAATTTTGGTGACTTTGGATGTCAAATCCCTATACACTAATGTGCCTCAGGCTGAGGCATTAGTTATTTTAGAGCAATATTTTTTGAAAAGAACAGTACATAGACGCATTCCTACACATTTTTTACTTGCATTGGCAGAAATTGCTCTATGTGAGAATTTGTTTTGTTTTAGGGACCTTTTTTATCAACAGGTGAAAGGGGTGGCGATGGGCTCCTCGATGGTCCCTGATGTCGCCAATTTATATGTTTTTGACTTTGAAGAGAAATTTTTGAAAGAGCATCCATATAAAGATAATATGATATTGTGGATTAGATACATTGATGATGTTTTTATTTTATGGAAGGGCACTGAGGATGCCCTCTCTTTTTTCAATATATGGATTAACGGTTTGGATAAGAATTTAAGGTTTCAACTCACATACGACCATCAATGCATTCCATATTTGGATCTACTTATCAAGAAAGAAGGTAATCAGCTCATTACATCTTTATATAGAAAACCCACAGACCGTAATCATCTATTACACTTCAATAGTTTCCACAATCCGGCTTTGAAAAGGAACCTGCCGGTTGGCCAGTTTCTCAGGGCCAGAAGATTATGTACAAAAGCTCAAGATTTTGTTCTTCATGCAGACAAGATGAAGGCTAGGTTTTATGCAAGAGAGTACCCCTTTCAACATGTTTCTAAAGCATATATAAGGGCCCAAACAACTGATCGAGAGACCCTTCTTATACCCAGACACAAAGACAATATGAAAGGTATCGTGTGTCCCCTGTTGTACACAACCTTCTCTCGGGAGATTGTCAAAATATTGAAGAGAATGGCATTTAATTCAATCTCTGGATGTATTCCAAGACATCCCTCTCACTGTAGCACACAAACTAAATATTAATTTGAAGGATCTCCTAGTTTCCTCTTCTTTGACAGAGCGTCCTTTTTTATCTAAATATAAAGTGTCTTTTCAGTGCGGTCGGTGTTCAGTGTGTACACATGTTTTGCCAGTTCGCGAATGTTTCCTTCACCCTGTCACCAATAGGAAATTTGCCCTTAAAGATTTTTCTAATTGTGAGACGTCCCATGTTATATATGTTATCCAGTGTCCGTGTCAGAAACTGTATGTGGGTAAGACTGTACGTAGTGTCCGAGTTAGGATTATAGAGCATAGGAGTGTTCTACAAGGGGCAATGTAGAAAAGCCCCTTGTAGAACATTGGATGGAACAGGAACATAAAGTTTCAGACTTAAATTTTTTTTATTATTAAAAAGGTCCAACTTAATTGGAAGGGGGCAATATTGATAGAACGTTAATGCAGTTGGAACAAAAGTATATTTATATGTTAGAGATTCTATGACCCCTAAAGGGTTGAATTTAGATCGAGATCTCTCTCTTTTTCTTTGAGGTCCCCATTTTTGAGATGTAATTATGGCATTAGTTCCTTTTGTTTTTTAAAGCTCAAGGTTCCTTATGGCTTTTTTCTAAGTAGATTTTTTAAGATTAATGGAAGCGTAGATACATATGTTTCACACGGATTTTATATCATTGTTTATTTTTAAGGTATATTTTTAGTCCCCTTTGCAGTATACATTCCTTAAAGGCAATGTTAATTTGTACGGGGGGGGGGGTTTCTATTCAATGAGCTGAGCTTTCAGCTCACCGGCTTGTGACATCACTAGTCTAATCGCTATTTAGCCATTGCACATGCGCCGGCGTTTTTTAACGATAAGCTTTCATTGAACAGCTGACCTTTCGTGGAACCTGCTCTTCTCGCTATTTTGTAGCGATCCCTTTTTGATTTCACAGTTCTTTTTGACAGCGGTACTTCTATTTAGATTGGTAAGTTTTTACTAACTTTTGCAAACTTGGATTAGTTCCTCTCCCCCCTTTTTTCCTTTCTGGAAGTCAGAATGACGTTTGTTTGCTTTATTTTAGCCTAACACGAGGTACCCTAATGAGACTGCCGTTTGTAAGTAATACAGTTTGCAGTGGTTCTTAATCTCTTCGGTCTCTGTGACGGTTATAATTACTCATGGTTGATTTTACACGTGGAATTTTAAAAGGATTTATAGTTCTGTTCCACTTTGCTCGTTTTGTTAATATAGAGATGACCGCGAATTTTGAGCTACTCAGTATGGTTGCTTTGAAATGACACATTCTCACTGCGATACTTTTTATTGCGTGGTTTCTTTTTCTTTTTTTAAATCGCATTTTATCCCACACGTGGTTTCCTGTTTACATGTTCCCACATTATGGTGTTTTGAAACCCTTTATATTATAGTTTTAAAGAATATATATGCCTTATATTTTATGGACGGTTTGGGTTTTAAAAAATGTCTCCCTTGTTTTGGACTCACTCCTTCTCTTTTGTTCCTCTCTTTTCATTCCCTGTTTTTATAGATAGTGAAGAACATTTGAGGTATATTGGTAAGGGTTTATGTGTACATTTATATTTTTATGTATTCTTATGTTCCTTATTTTGAATAATTATTTGATTATTATTACTAATGATGTTTTTATATTTATGGTTTTAAATAGCATTCCACATTTCTGTTTTAATATGTATTTTTATGTACATTAGATGTAATTGTTCATATGAGTTTATGATATTTATGTTGACATTTTACTTTTCATTTATTTATTTATCTTTGATGGTTTTATTGTTTTTAGTTTGCCTTCACCCCTGAAGAAGTATTCACGAAACACGGCCTGTGTCGGGTTGGCAAATTTGGTTTGGCAGAATTGTGCCTGTTTGTTAATAAAGTTTTATTGACACATGTTCCTGCCCTTGGTATCTCATCACGTTCTCTGACTGTGTGCCTAGTTTGACATGGTTTCTTGCTTTCTGGTTGGTCTATAAATGGAAGAAGGACAGCAAGGAAATCCACAGTACTACCTTTTAGCTTTCAAAAGGGAGACTATGATAAAATGAGTAAAATAGTTAAGAAAAAACTAATAGGAGTGCTTGCAAAGGTTAAAGATTTACAGCAAGTATGCGCGTTGTTTAAAAGTACTATCTTGGAAACCCAGACCAGATGTATTCCACACTTAAAGAAAAGTAGAAGGAAGGCCAAAAAACTGCTAGCATGGTTTAAAGGTGAGGTCGGAGGGGCTGTTGCCAAAAAAGCATCTTTCAGGAAATGGAAAAAGGAGCCAAATGACAAACACAGGAAACAACATAAGCATTGGCAAGTTAGATGCATGGCATTGATAAGGCAGGGAAAGAGAGAATTTGAAAAGAAGCTTGCCGTGGAAGCAAAAACGCACAATAAAACCAATAAGTACATTTGCAACAAGAAAAAGCCTGTGAGAGATTCAATTGGACGATTAGATGATAGAGGGGTACGAGGGCTGATAAGTGAGGACAGGGTCATAGTGGAGAGGCTGAATGAATGAATTCTTTGCTTTGGTCTTTACTGAAGAAGATGTAGGAAAGTTACCCGTGTCTGAAATGGTACATAAAGGTGATGTATCGAAAGAATTGAAAGAAATATGCATATTATTGAGCTGTTCTATGTATTTCTTATTGTTTGATGTAAACCGCCACTGATCTTGGGAAGTGGCGGTATATAAAAGACTTACAAATAAATAAATAAATAAACCGGGAAGATGTGGTACAACTATTTGATAAACTGAAGAGTAGCAAATCACCTGGACCAGATGGTATACATCCAAGAGTGTTGAAAGAACTGCAATATGAGATTGCAGACCTACTATTAGTAATCTGTGAACTATCTTTAAATTCATCTGTAGTACCGGAAGATTGGAGAATGACCATTGTAATGTCAATTTTTAAAAAGGGCTCCAGGGGTGATCCAGGAAACTACAGACCGGTGAGCCTGACATCAGTACAGAGGAATAAAGGGCCAGGTGAAAAGAACACTACTTATATGTGAACTGACATTTTTTGTCGGACTAAAAAAAATGTTAGTTTGCATATATATAGTGCTCTTTTTACCTGGTCCATTTTCCTGTTGATATTGGTTTAGTGGCTGGGTTTACTGGGCTTTCCTTTTTGACGTCAGTACAGAGCAAAATGGTAGTAATTTTATTCTTTATAATGGTTTCTAATATGTGGATAGTCCTGGTTGAATGGGAGAAAGTCAACATGGATTTAGCCAAAGAAAGTCTTGTCTTATTAATCTGTTATATTTTTTGAAGGTGTGAATAAACATAGATAGACAAAGGTAAACCAGTTGATATAGTGTAACTGGATTTTCAGAAAGCCTTTGACAGGGTCCCTCATAAGAGACTCTTGGCAAAATTAAAAAGTCATGGGATTGGAGGCAGTGTAGTATTGTGGATCAGGAACTGGTTAAAAGATAAAAAGCAGAGAGTAGGGCTAGATGGCCAATTATCCCAATGGAGATAGGTGAATAGTGGAGTTCCCCAGGGATCTGTGCTGGGCCTGCTGCTTTTTAACATATTCATTAATGACCTGGAAATAGGAATAATGAGTGAGGTGATCAGTTATGTAAATGACACCAAATTATTCAAAGTTGTTGAAACCCAAGTGGATTGTGAAAATTTGCAAGAGGACCTTGATAAATTGGACGACTGGACATCCAAAGGGCAGATGAAATTTAATGTGGACAAGTACCAAGTTATGCACCTAGGAAAGAACAACCCAAACTATGGTTACACAATGCAAGGTACCATCTTAGAAACCACCACCCAGGAAAAAGATTTAGGTGTCGTCATGGATAATATGTTGAAACCCTCTGCTCAGTTTGTAGAGGCAGACAAGAAAGCAAATAGAATGCTAGGAATCATAAGGAAAGGAATGGAGAATAAAACCAAGGCTATTTTAATGCCTCTGTATTGTTCTATGGTGCGATCGTGCTTTGAATATTGTATGCAATTCTGGTCACTGTATCTTAAAAAGGATATAATAGAATCAGAAAAGGTAGAGAGAAGAGCGACAAAAATAGTAAAGGGGTTGGAAGGATACCCCTATGAGGAGAAACTTAAAAGGTTGGGGCTCTTCATCTTGGAAAAGAGACAGCTGAGGGGGAATATGATAGAGGTCTATATATTAATGAATGGAATGGAACGGGTGAACGTAGATGCCATCAAAAAGACTAGAAGACACGCAATGAAACTACAATGTAACCCATTTAAAACTAATAGGAGAAAATATTTTTTTACTCAACAGTTAATTATACTATGGAATTCGTTACTGGAGGATGTAGTAAAAGCTGTTAGTGTAGTTGGGTTTAAAAAAGGTTTGGACAAGTTCCTGGAGGAAAGGTCCATAAACCATTATTAAAGAGGACATGGGAAATCCACTGATTACCTTGGGACGAGCATTGTGGAATCTGTGTGCCTTTTTGGGAACCTGCCAGTACTTGTGACCTAGATTGATCTCTGTTAGAAACCGGATACTGGGCTTGATGGACCTTGGTCTGACCCAGTATGGCATTTCTTATGTTCTTATGATTCTGGGTTCCTAAGGCCTGAATCTTCTATAGCTGACGTGATTATAGCACAGTTACCACAAACAAACCTTTCCTGTTGAAAATAATTCAGTACTCATAAAAATGGATAGGCACCATCAGAATAGAACCACACTATGCAGCAACATTTGCTTAATGGTGGTCAGCACGTCAGTCATCAGTCCCAAAATGTGTATTCTCTTCGTTACTGTATTTGATTGTTGCTTCTGCTTATGTTATGTTGCTTTGTTAATCGATCCAGTTTTTTATAATTTTTTTAAATTATGCAGACAAAATCTGTATTGTGTCCCCATCGCCATAATTAACATTCCAATAGTTCTGTAAACATTGTTGTAACACACACTTATCAATAGCAACACTATAGAAATTGACACTTATCTCACCTCCACAATGGCTGCTATTAATAGATTGCGATGAATTCATGCACAACTGAGTACTGCAGTTTCAAAGACCTGCATCAGGAGCTGGCGTCTTCCTGCCGCTTGAAATCATGCTGTGATAACGCATCAATTTGAATCAACATCCATACTGGCTTATATAGTAGCACATGTTAGAGTAGTACTATAACCACAGGAGAGCAAAAATGAGAAGGAAACACTCTACCTCATGATTTATCTGAGCATTGTTCAACTGTACCCCCCAACGTGATTCATGCATACACCCTACACATACAGATTACAACTACTACCTATCCCACCCACCCCCCCCCCCCAAATTCCTCCCAACAAGCCCAAATGTGAGTCTTCCACAAGCTGGAGGAAGCCGGAAGCCCATCGGAGAGATCCCAGGATTTCATTACATCCCCTGATTGGCACAGATGAAATATAGTCACTCCACACTTCCGGAAAGATCCACCTGTGTCCCAGGGAGCCCTTCATGAACATTTTCTCCTCCGTGATCGAGCATGAAACAAGTATTTTCACCCCCAATTGTACTGGGGATTCCCAGTTCTCCAGCAATGCACAATGCATTGCTTCCCAAGTACGCACACCTTCCACACTAAATTAGCACATTTTAACACATTTGATGGTTCAAATCCCACTGACACTCCTTCTGACCTTGGACAAATCACTTAATTCTCTATTGCCTCAGGTACAGCCTTAGATTATGAGCCCTCCGGGGACAGGGAAATACAGTCAGGTACTGTAGGTAACTTGCCTTGAACTACTACTGGAAAGGCGTGAGCTAAATACTACTACTAATAAATAATAAATCCTGTGACCTGGATACCCAGGGCCGGCTTGTCGCTAGACAGCTGCCTAGGGCACCAGATCTCTGTGAGTGGCAGGACATGTGCTTTGGCACATATTCCTGCTGCTTCTGAACCCCCGAAGTTATGTCTGAGGGGTCAGAAGCGGGAGGCCATGTGTGCTGAAACACATAGCCTGCCACCCCGCCGAGCTGAGCCGTGCCCCCCCCCCCCTCAACCCACTGCTGGAATTGGTGGTAGTGTGGCTCAACACAGGGGGGGGGGCGCAGCACAGCCGGTGCTTCTACCTAGGATGGCGGAAACACTTGGGCCAGCCCTGTGGATACCAATTTAACCGTACAACAGTGATTAGATACGAACAATGTTTGAGACATCTCATAGAACAGTTGTTTTCCAGACATCCTAACCATGCTGGGTGCTTTAAATGTGCCTGTCACTTAATGCTTCATCAAGGTTTACTTGCCATAAAGCTCTATCTCCAGGAACAAGCAGGAATGAGTCCTCACATATGGGTACGTCGGAACCGACGGAGCCTGCGCGGGAAAGCTCCCCAGCTTCCCAGAAAGGAAGCTTTTGGGGCCTCCCACAGCGCATGTGCGCTGCCTTCCCGCCTTCCTGACCAACTCTCTTCAGTTCTTCTTTTTCCGCGGAGCCAGCAGGTCGTGTTCCTGTCACCGCTGAAGAAATTGTTATTTTAATTTGTTTCTTTGACCGCGTGTCTGCCTTCTCCGATTCCGGACCGGTACCGACGGTCCTTTTTTCGTTTATTTAAAAAAAAATATATATATATTACTCTTTCCTACACTTGGTGTATTTTTTCTGTGAGGCCTCTAGGCCTTCTCAGGTCTCCCTCATGGAAAAACCAGCTCCTGGTTTTAAAAAATGCACTAAGTGTACCGGTACTATTTCAATTACAGACACCCATGAGTGGTGTCTTAAATGTTTGGGGCCTGACCATTCCATTCCGGATTGTCCATCCTGCTCTCTGATGTCCAAAAGGGGCTTACAGAACAGAGCAAATAAATTTCATATGCTGTTTTCTACCGATACTCCAGCATCAACATCCTCCAGGTCTTCTTCTCCTGATGGATCTCAGGTAACCAAACATTCTTCGGGCAAGTCCTCAAAAGGCAAATCTCCCTCTAAGCAGCGAGAGGCCCTTGCAATTGACTCTGAGGACCCTGCCCCAGCCAAAAAACCCCGGCGGGAAGCTCCGGCTTCCAAAGCTCCTCCTATGGAGTTACAGGTAGACATCGATGGCACGGCCTCGACCGATCTCCTGTTAGACTGCTCTGGGGTACCGGCTAACACCGGTACCGACTTCCAGGCAGTTGTGGCGGCTATGGATACAACGGTACAATCCATGCAGCAGGCCTTACTGACCTTCATTAATGCTGCACCGCCATCGGTACCGCGACAATCGGTTCCGATTCCGGTACCGCAACTGATATCGGTACCCAGAGCATCTACTTCCAGTAGCATGCCGGTTCCGGTCTCCGGTTCCGGAGCTTTCTTCGATACCGCTCCGATACCCGGTACGCCCGATGTCGGTACCTATCGGTACGCGTATCGATCTCTGGAAGCAAATAGACGATACTTTGAATCCTCTGAAGAGTCTGATACCTCAGATGATTCTGCTGACGTCTCTTTCACTCTTCCTGAGGAGCCCTCTTCTCCAAAAAGGAGAATGTCTCCTCCAGAGGATTTGTCCTTTCAAGACTTCATTATTGAAGTAGCTAAAGGACTCTCCATATCTGTATCCTCAGAAAAGGAACCTAGAGCAAAGAAATTAGATATTTTAGGATACTCTAAGGTTCCTAAAGAGGCAGCCACCTTACCCATACATGAAATTCTTCAAGAACACATGATGGATTTGTGGGAGGCTCCTCTTACCCTATCTCCACATTCTCGACGTTTGGACACCATGTATCGGGTTCCTCCTCCTCCTGGTTTTCAAAAAACTCAGCTTCCTCACCACTCTATTGTGGTGAAGTCTGCTATGAAAAAGATAAAGAGTACCAAAAGACACTCTTCTACCCCTCCAGGAAGAGAATGTAGGACTCTGGATGCTTTTGGGAGAAAAATCTTCCAAGCTAGCATGCTTATTGCCAGAATCAATTCATAAAGCCTTTATATGGGCATGTTTTTGAAAGAGATTGCATTAAAGATACGTCAATTTCTCCCCTTTATCCCAGAGGATAAACAGGAGGAATTCCTTCTTTTGCTAAAGCACACTCAAGATGTTTCCAAGTTCTCCAACAGAGCAGCCTTTGACTCTTTTGAGGGGGCAAGCAGAGCCTCTGGCATAGCCATAGCTGCTCGCAGACTGGCTTGGCTCCAGGCCTCTGATTTGGAACCCTGGGTACAAGAAGGCTTGGGCAATCTGCCCTGTACAGGTGAAAATCTCTTTGGCAAAGAGTGGCAAATCAAAGCCACTCAAATGGATGCAGAGAATGCTGCTTTAGATAGACTTTCTAAGTCTACCTCTACCCCTGCCAAGAAAAAACCTTTTAAGAAAACTTTCTATAAAAAGACCAGATTTTCCACAAATACTGGCCAGCAATCTTCCCAAGTTCGCTTTGCTCCTAAGCATCAGCAAACTAAGCAGGCCAGAACAAAGGCCACAGGGACTGCTACAATCCAGCAGTCCCAACCTCCTCAGGGTTTTTGACTTGGTTCTAGAGAACTTACCCTTTCTGGCTCTGCAACAGCCAGAACCTCTCACCATTCCAGGAAGGTTGGCTCCTTTTGCTCCCAGATGGGAACAAATCACATCAGAACCGTGGACCCTCTCTATCATCAGAGAGGGCTACAAACTACATTTCTCCAGCCTTCCTCCCCATACCATGGTGAGACAATTCAATTCTCCCCCATCTCTCCTGTACCTGTTGGGACAAGAGGTGACCACTCTTCTCGCCCAAAGGGCAATAGAAGAGGTTCCTCTTCCTCAACAAGGGTCAGGTTTCTACTCCCCCTGTTTTCTGATTCCCAAGAAAACAGGGGGATACAGACCCATTCTGGATCTCAGAGAATTGAACAAATTCCTCTACAAAGAGAAATTCAAAATGCTTTCTCTAGGTACTCTCCTTCCATACCTACAGAGTCAGGACTGGCTTTGTTCTCTAGATCTCAAGGATGCGTACACACATATACTCATCCATCCATCCCACAGAAAATTCCTATGGTTCATGTTCCAGGGAAAACATTTCCAATACAGAGTACTCCCCTTCGGTCTAGCCTCTGCTCCAAGGGTATTTACCAAATGCATGGCAATAGTAGCTGCATTTCTACGCACTCTGGGGATCTTTGTCTTCCCGTACCTGGACGACTGGCTCATCCGAGCTCCATCTCAGTCCGAGGCTCAGACTTCCCTGGACCACACCAGACGCATACTGCAGTATCTGGGACTTGTCATCAATCTGCCAAAGTCTCAACTCACCCCTACTCAATCCCTAGAGTTCATCGGGGCTTGGCTAGATACTACCACCGCAAGGGCCTATCTTCCTCAGGCCCGTTGCAACCATCTAGTGCACTTGGCCTCTCAAATTCAGTCTAGAAGCCACTTGACTGCCAGAGAGATGCTACAACTGCTAGGTCACATGGCATCCACAGTTCATGTAGTGCCTTATGCTCGCCTACATATGAGAGCAGCTCAATGGACCTTGTCCACACAGTGGACCCAAGCATCAGGAGCTCTCTCAGACCAAATAGCAACCTCAAAACGTCTTTTTTGGTCTCTCCAATGGTGGGTATCCACTCAAAATCTGTTGTTGGGGGCCCCCTTCCAACCTGTGTTACCCCAAGCAACTCTCACTACAGATGCCTCCCAAACAGGCTGGGGAGCTCATCTCCAAGACCTCTCCACTCAGGGCCTTTGGTCTCCACAGGAAACCACCCTTCATAGCAACCTTTTGGAGCTGCGAGCAATTCTCCTTGCTCTCAAGGTCTTTCATACCCTCCTCATCAACATGACAGTCCTTGTTCATACCGACAATCAAGTAGCCATGTTCTACGTAAACAAACAAGGAGGGACTGGCTCTCTGTCGCTTTGCAACGAAGCTCTAAAACTCTGGGCCTTCGCCAGAGAGCATGGGATCCATCTCCTGGCAGTGTACCTCCCAGGAATCCAAAACTCTTGGGCAGACAGATTCAGTCGAGTCCTGCTGCCACACGAATGGTCCCTGCACATGGATCAGGTTCTCAGAATCTTTCAAGAATGGGGGACCCCGGACATAGACCTCTTTGCAAGTCCGTACAATGCCAAACTTCCCCGGTTCTGTTCCAGGATTCCGTGTCAGGGAGCTCAGGCCAAGGATGCCTTCCTCCTTCATTGGGGTCAGGCCTTCCTATATGCCTTTCCACCCATTCCCTTGATTCCCAAGACTCTATTCAAACCTCAGAGGGATCAAGGATCCATGATCCTCATAGCTCCACGCTGGCCACGCCAAGTGTGGTACCCTCTACTTCTGCATCTCTCCCAGACACCCTCCCTGGATCTGGGAGCTGCTCCAGACCTTCTGTCTCAAGAGGAAGGGACTTTGTGGCACCCAAACCCCAAGTCCCTTTACCTCAGAGCTTGGTTACTGAAGGCCTAGACCTTCAAGACTTGAATCTTTCTCAACAGGTGAAGGATATCCTCCATGCATCGAGGAAACCTTCCACCAGGTGTTCTTATGCTTTTAAATGGAAAAGATTTTCAATTTGGTGTGCTAACAAAGGTCTTAACCCTCTAGCACTACCTTTAACTTCTTTACTTGAATATCTCCTGCATCTTTCCAATGCAGGACTTAAAACCAATTCTGTAAGAGTCCATTTGAGTGCTATTGCAGCATCTCTTCAGCCTATCAATGGACAATCTGTTTCCTCTCATCCTCTTATTGCAAGATTCATGAGAGGTCTAACTTTAACTAAACCTCCCATTCGGCCTCCTCCAGTGGCATGGGACTTAAACGTAGTTCTTGGTCAGCTTATGAAGCCGCCCTTTGAACCCTTAGCCACTACCTCCTTAAAATTCCTTTCCTGGAAAGTCATTTTCCTTATTGCAATCACTTCTGCTCGCCGCATCAGTGAACTGCAGGCTTTAGTGGCTAAACCACCTTATACAAGGTTCCATCATGATAAGGTAGTCCTTAGGACAAATCCCCACTTTATGCCTAAAGTGGTCTCACCTTTTCATCTTAATCAAGAGGTATATTTACCTGTCTTTTTTCCAGCTCCTCATTTATCAAATGCAGAGCGGAACCTTCATACTCTAGACTGTAAAAGAGCTCTTGCCTTTTACCTCCACAGGACACAGCAACATCGAAGGTCTTCTCAACTTTTTGTTGCTTTTGATCCTTCTCATTTAGGACTTCCAGTCTCAAAAAGAACACTGTCCAATTGGATTCCTCAGTGTATTTCTTTTGCTTACCAGAGTAAGAACCTTTCTCTGGAAGGCCATGTCACAGCTCACAATGTGAGAGCCATGGCCACATCTATGGCTCATCTTCATTCTGTATCCATCTATCAGATCTGTCGAGCAGCCACTTTGGCCTCGGTTCATACCTTCACAGCCCATTACTGCTTGGACAAGGACTCCCGCCGGGATGCCTTGTTTGGTCAGGCTGTCCTCAGACACCTGTTCCATTCTTAAACAACTCCTGCCCACCTTCCCTGAGTGGATGCCTGAGATCCATGGGAAGATGAGGAATTCTTGCAGGGGGATCTCCCCGGCATCTTAGCTAGGGAGTCCCCATATGTGAGGACTCATTCCTGCTTGTTCCTGGAGATAGCACAGTTACTTACCTGTAACAGGTGATCTCTGGGAACAGCAGGAATTAGTCCTCACAACCCTCCCACCTCCCCTAGGAGTTGTATCTCTCTCTCTCTCTTTCCTTTCCTCTCTCTATTGTCTCAGCTTTAAACTAGAACTGAAGAGAGTTGGTCAGGAAGGCGGGAAGGCAGCGCGCATGCGCTGTGGGAGGCCCCAAAAGCTTCCTTTCTGGGAAGCTGGGGAGCTTTCCCGCACAGGCTCCGTCGGTTCCGACCTACCCATATGTGAGGACTAATTCCTGCTGTTCCCAGAGATCACCTGTTACAGGTAAGTAACTGTGCTTTATTGAGGTCAGGATACCTCTCACGATCATGCACCTGCTGAATGTGGTGTCAAGGGTATGAAGAAAAGAGCCTCAAACATGACAGCATTAAACTCTTGAGCAGTCTCACCTAAATTCTCTAAGGTGGGTGGCCCTGTAGCAGTGGTATTTTCTGCCCTTTGACACAGGTTAATGCTCAATACTTAACCAAATCAGTGCCAAAGGCCAGTCAATTTCTTAGCCCATATCGGTGGCGTAGTAATAACGTTGTACTTAAAATATGTTCAGTTAAGGGAAGGAAGTGATGTCATCTAGCTGGCTAGCTGCTTAAACCCGAAGCTAGCCCCGCAAAAAGCGGCGTCTTTCACTTCTTGCTGGACAAAGAAGTACCAAAAAGCACACAGAGGGCATTCTCAACAAGCAGCGGCATAAAGGGATAATAAAGACACGGAGGAAAGTGGCAGGCTTATGCGAATTTGCCTACATGAGGCATGCAGCGGTGGATGGAGGAGAGCAAAAAATGGCTTCCGCAGGTTTAGGGGATGGAGAAACCTCAGAGCGGGAAAAGAAAAGTAAAAAAACGGAGATGAGCATGGTGAGGTGATTATCCAAAAGTAACCCACAATGAACTGCAAGCCTGGTTTACTGACTTCTTTTACTGCCATCAATTCTATTTTAAAGAGCTGGGAGACATATTAGGAGAGTTAAAAGAGGAAGTAGGAGAATTAAAACACAGTGGATGAGCAAGACATTACAATTGAACATTTACAACATAAACAAGAAATATTGGAAGATCAAATCAAAGATATGGATCTGTGGAAAGAACAACTTTTGTATAAAATAGAAGATCTGGAGAACCGGACATGAAGGCAGAATTTGAGAATAAGAGGGATCCCAGAGGACCCAGAATTTCAAGATTGTAAAAAGGTAGCAGATGTGATCTGCCTTGAAGCCTTGCGAAAAGGCGGAGAAACCGACCTCCCGTAAAAAATAGTTCTAGATAGAGCTTACCGAGCGCTGAGTCCAGTCACACCAAATAGACTGAGAGATATTATAATATGTGTGAGAGACTATGCAATTAAAGAAAGAATCGCTGGGAAAATGAGAAGCATGGCCAATTTTGAATAGCAAGGCTATAAAATAGCTATATATGCAGACTTGGCAGCGGGCACTTTACAATGCAGACATGCCATGAATCCAGTTACAAAAATATTGAGAGAAAACGGTATGAAATACTGCTGGCTGTTCCCGTTTGGGCTGACTTTTCAGAAAAATGCCAGGAGCTGGCAAGTGCGTAATCTCAGGGAAACCAGGAAAGCATTACAAGAAGCAGGATTACCAACAATGGTGTTGACCAAATGGCAGGAAAAGGAGAGCGAGGGTTTTTCGGAGAACATCCAAACACGAATGGCAAGGAAGCCCTTATTGGAGAAAGGACACTTTAAAAAATACAGATCCATTCTGATAAGTACGAACCAACACTATTGATACTTCACGGTTATGAGCATGAGTGACAGCCTTGAAAGTTGGGACACCAGGAGAATAATGTTTTAGTTCCACAAGGGAACTCTTTGTTGAGGGTTAAATGTCTATATTCTGGGACACACTTGTTGGTGATACTGCATGAGTAACTGTTGGAGTTTGATAAGTTTAAGAAGTTAAAGGTTGCATTGTAGGTAAGAATGTTAGGGGTGAGAATGTGGGGAGCAGGAGGGAGGGGAATGGGGGTTGTAAGTATGGGTAGAGGATGAATGGTATGGTGGGGAGGGAAGAGTCCAAGAGGGAGGTAAGCAGTGGGAGGGGGAGGTAGGGAGGGCTGAGAGATCCAGAAAGATGAGCATTACTCCAGAAACGACCATA
Organism: Ichthyophis bannanicus; assembly: GCA_033557465.1. Lineage (NCBI taxonomy): Eukaryota > Metazoa > Chordata > Amphibia > Gymnophiona > Ichthyophiidae > Ichthyophis > Ichthyophis bannanicus. Next base: position 632,649,398 of record CM066031.1, read on the forward strand.
GGAATGGGGGATGGTGGGAGGGGAGAGAGTGAAGAGAGGGAGGGGAGAGGAGGGGAGAAAGAGACGGGGGTAAATGAAGGGTTAGGGAAGCAGGTGGGGCAGGAAAGGGGGGTGCAGGACGGAGGGTGGGGAACATACCTTGAAAGTCACAACTGTTAATGTGAAGGGTCTCAGAACTTGGCACAGACTGTTAGAAAGAGAGGGGATGAGGCAACAAGCAGATATCTTATGCATTCAAGAAACACACCTTAAAGTGGGGCAAGAAAAGCTGCTCCAGACCAAAAAAATATCCCGATGTTCTTTTAGCAGGAAAGTCAGCAGAGCCTCGTAAGGGAGGGATGGGTATAATGCTGAGTGAATCAGGTGGTTGGAGATATCAGAGACAAGGAGGGACACTGGATGGGAGTGCGATTGAAGGTGGGGGGAAGAGGAAACCTGGGTGATCAGTTTATATGGTCCCAATGAGCGACAGGGAGAATTTTATGAACGCAGGATGGGTGAATTGGAGAAGTTGGGGAGTACCCCTATTTTCTCCAGGAACAGGCAAGAAGTCGGTCCTCACATATGGGTGACATCGGTGCCGATGGAGCCCGCAAGGAGCATTTCCCCAGCTTTCAAAGAAAGCCTTTGAGAGATGCTACCACGCATGCGGGGTCCCCTTCCTGTCCAAAGGTACCATCTTGCACAGTCTCCTTTTTTCGCGAAGCCCAATGGAAGTCGGTCCAGTTTCCCCGGAAAAAATCCTTGCTATTCTCAAAAAAAAGTAGCTGTTCCCTGTTTGCATACCAGCTCCTCTTCCCACCTCGAGCCGACGCTGGCCCCAGCGCTGTTCTCAGCTCCTTCCCTCTTTTTTGTTCAAGCCTTGCCTCGACTGGTGTTCGCGTCCTTTTTCGCCCGAAGGTCGTCGACCCCAACCGGGTGTCTTTTCCCACCATCTCCCCCGGTGGGTTCAAGAAATGTGACTGCTGCAGTCAAACCATGTCTGTCACAGACACCCTTGACTGCTGCTTATGCTGCCTGGGACCGGACCTTCCAGCCCCACCCTCTTCTCCTACTTAGTAAACTTATGTTAGTTCCTAATTCCTCTTTCCTGAGCTTCTTTGTTTCGTCTATGTGCTCCCTTCCTTCCCTCCATGTCTGCCTTCTGTATCCCCTGACTGCTATCTGTTTCTATCCCTGTTCTTTGATTTTATGGCGTTCTTTTCTGTTTCTTTTTCCGCAGCCTTCCTTTTAAATGCTTTTATGTATTGTAAACCGCCCAGATGCTATTTTGTATTGGGCGGTATATAAAGTTTTAATAAACATAAACATAAACATAAACATAAACCATGATAGCACATCCTACGAACTGTGCCAGGCCATGAGGCCTAAAACCAATAAAACAAAATGGTCGGAGTTGCAGGAGAAACTGTTCCCAAGGTCTGACTCAGCACTGGCCTCCCTGATGCCGAGCTCCAAGCCCAGCACTTCCTGTGAGGCCCGAGCGTCCTCGGAGTCCCATGGTGGCAGCTCCTACGAGAAGGCCTTGGACCCCAAGCAAAAGAAGAAAAAGCCCTCGAAGTCCGTCGAGGTTCCACTGGAGAAACTTGGTAAGACGGCCCGGAGGGACTTTGGTGACTCCGAGAATCATTTGTTGGAGAACCCGTGCACCGAGGAACTAGAGATCCTCCAGTTGGAGTCTCCATACAAGGAAACTCACAGTGCCGGTGCAGCCGATCCTTGAAAGGCTGCTGCTACGTATGTGGGAGACCCCTGTGTCAGTGCTGGTGGTCAGCCGATGCCTCAACGCCATATACCGTGTCAGGAAAGGGCCGGGGTTTTACAAGCCCCAACTCCCACATAACTCCATGGTTGTCAAGTCAACCATGCAAAAACTCAAAAGCCAGAAGACTTCTGTCCCCCCTTGGAAGGGATGCGAGAGCCTTTGACGACCTTGGGTGCGTTCTACCAGGGCTTAATGCTAGGGTGTCAAATCCAGGCCTATGAGCTGTACATAGGCATGTATCTGAAGGCTCTGACCCAGGAGTTATCCGGGTTCTCAGCGGGGCTGGCCTGGGAACCTCTCCAACGGTTCCAAGTTTTGACCTCCGGCATCTAGGACTGTTCAAAGTTCTTCTCCCAGGCGGCCTACGATGGATTCGAGTTGGCAGCTTGAGTAGCAGCGGCCGGCATCATGGCTTGACACCAGGCCTGGCTGCAGTCCTCGGACCTCGAGCAATGGGTCCAGGGCAAGCAGCTCGACGTCCCCTGGACCGGTGAGAACCTGTTCGGTAAACTCATGGCTGACAAGGCGGCTGAGATAGAAGCCGAAGTGGTAACCCACCAGAGGCTTTCTAAGAAGACCTCTTTCTTTCCCCGCAAAAAAACCCTCTGGGAAAAAGGGGCACTTCCAACAGAGTCACTGTTACCAGCCCTTCTCGGGCCAGCAACAAGGTTCTCACCCTAAGAGGTAGGGCCAGGGATCTCAGGAGCCCAAGGCTCAGAAGCTCCAGCTCCAGCCCAACCAGGGGGGGGAGCTTTTGACTCCCAGGGCAGGGCCTTCCCTCCCCCGGGAGACCTTCACTAGCCCACAGGGGGCCGCCTGGCACTCTTTGCCCACAGGTGGGCCAAGGTCACCTCAGACCAGTGGGAGATGCAGGTGGTAAAGGAGGGATACTCCCTTCACTTACAACAAATACTACCCAGGTTCTTTCCAGGAGAGCCAGTGTGACTTCTTCACCAGACCCTTCTGCTCTCAGAGCTCGCAGGTCTGCTCAGAAACAATGAGGTGGAACCTGTACCCAAGCATCTCTGGGGAAAGGGTTTCTACTCAAGGTACTTCCTTGTCCCCAAAAGAACAGGGGGGGGGGGGCCTCAGGCCCATACTAGACCTGCAAAACTTAAACAAGTTTCTAGTGAGGGAGAAGTTCAAAATGTTCTCCCTTAGAACACGGCTGCCCTACTTCCCCCAAGGAGATTGACTGTGCTCCTTGGACCTAAAGGATGCATATACCCACATCCTCGTCCAGTTGTCCCACAGACAGTACCTAAAGTTGTTAAAACCCAAGAGGATTGTGAAAAATTGCAAGAGGATCTTGATAAATTGGAAGACTGGGCATCAAAATGGCAGATGAAATTTAATGTGGACAAGTGCAAGGTTATGCACCTAGGGAAGAACAACCCAAACTATGGTTACACGATGCAAGGTTCCACATTAGGAACCACCACCCAGGAAAAAGATTTAGGCATCATTGTGGATACCATGTTAAAACCCTCGGCCCAGTGTGCAGCGGCGGCCAAGAGAGCAAATAGAATGCTAGGTATGATAAGGAAAGGAATGGAAAATAAAACAAAAGATATTATAATTCCTCTATATCGTTCCATGGTGAGACCGCACCTTGAATATTGTGTGCAATTCTGGTCGCCGTATCTTAAAAAGGATATAGCAATTTTAGAAAAGGTACAGAGAAGAGCCACCAAAATGGTAAAGGGGATGGAAGGATACTCCTATGAAGAAAGGCTAAAAAGGTTAGGGCTCTTTAACCTGGAAAAGAGACGGCTGAGGGGAGATATGATAGAAGTCTATAAATTAATGAACGGAGTGGAACTGGTAAACGTAGATCGATTGTTTACCTTATCAGAATATAGAAAGACTAGGGGACATGCAATGAAGCTACATGGTAAACTATTTAAGACTAATAAAAGAAAATATTTTTTCACTCAACGTGTAAACAAACTCTGGAATTTGTTACCGGAGGATGTAGTAAAGGCTGTTAGTGTAGCTGGGTTTAAAAAAGGTTTGGACAAGTTCCTGGAGGAAAGGTCTATAAACCATTATTAAGAAGGGACCCAGGATATCAATGCTTGAACCAATACAAGCATTGTGGAACCTGTGTTCCTTGGGGAAACTGCTAGGTACATATGACCTAGATTGGCCACTGTTGGAAACAGAATACTGGGCTTGATGGACCTTGGTCTGACCCAGTATGGCATATCTTATGTTCATGATGGGAGGAAGGTACTACCAGTACAGAGTGCTTCCCTTCGGCCTGGCCTCCTTGCCAAGGGTTTTTACCAAGTGCTTGGCGGTGGTAGCTGCTCACTTGCACCTACAAGGGGTTTTCTTCTTCCCATACCTGGACAACTGGCTAATCAGAAGCGGTACGGCCTCAAAGGTCAACCAGGCCGCAGAGCGTACAAACCTCCTGCTGCAGCACCTGGGGTTCATCATCAACTATACCAAATCCCATTTCTCTCCAACCCAAAGCCTGGAGTTCATAAGGGCTCGGTTGGGCACATCATTGGTCAAGGCCGTCCTCCCAAGAGAAAAGGCAGACCGCTTCATACAACTGGCAGGAGAGGTACAAGACCGCCGGTCAGTACCAGCACGCCGCCTCCTCCACCTGTTGGGCCACCTGGCCTCATTGGTCCACGTTACGCCATTAGCCTATTTGCACTTGCGAACAGCCCAATGGTGCCTCCGCTCACAGTAGAGTCAAGCCACGGGCAGGCTATGGGACAGGGTCAGGGTTACCCGCCAGCTAGTGGGATCCCTCACCTGGTGGCAAAGCTTGCGCCACCTTCAGGCTGGGATGCTGTTCCAGGCACCTGAACCGCAGAGGACCCTTAACACAGACTCCTCCCTCCTGGGTTGGGGGGAGCATTGCAGGGACCACCGCACACAAGGCAGCTGATCCCAGGAGGAGTCACTCTTGCAGATCATCTCCTAGAACTTGGGGCAATCTTCCTGGCCCTGCGAGCGTTCTGCCACCACCTGAGGCACCGACCTGTGCTGATCCAGACAGACAACCAGGTGGCCATGTTTTATATCAGCAAGCAGCTGGGCACGGGGTCATACTCCCTCTCTCAGGAGGCAGTGGCTCTCCTCTCCTTTGCAGTGCACAACAATATGTGCCTGAGAGTGGTATATCTGCCAGGCCAGGACAACTGCTTAGCAGACAGGCTGAGCAAAATCCTTTGTCCACACAAGTGGCACTTGAACCCCAGGGTAGCGAAGCAACTCTTCTACTGCTGGGGCAGGCCCGTGATGGACCTCTTTGCCTCCCTGGACAACGCTCAGCTCCCCCGCTTCTGCTCACGTCAACCGCACCTGGGAGAGTGGCAGCAGACACCTTCCTGATTTCGTGGTCAGAAGGTCTACTCTATGCATTACTGCTGACCCCCCCAGTTGCCAAGAACCTCTTCAAAGTCCAGAGCGAGGGGGCATTGGTGATACTAATCACACCCAAGTGGCCCAGGCAACCCTGGTTCCCTCTGCTGCTCTCCCTGTCTGTGAAACTCTCAGACCCATTGGGCCGGGCCCTGGACCTCCTGTCACAAGAGGAGGGCTCCCTCCTGCACCCCAACCTGGGGTTGCTATCGCTAACGGCGTAGCTGCTGAAAGGCTAGCTCTGGTTCCTTTCAGCCTTCCAAGGGGAGTCTAGGAGATCCTTCTGGCCTCCTGAAAACCCTCCACTAAGAGGGCTTATGCCTTTAAGTGGAGGAGGTTCTCCATCTGGTGTGCGGAGAAGGAGAATCCTTTCTCCTGTCAGGTGCAACTGGTTCTTCAGTACCCACTGCACCTGTCGCACACTGGACTAAAATCCAACTCGGTGAGGGTGCATCTGAGTGCCATAGCCGCGCACCATCACCCTATCAAGGGAAAGTCCCTCTCTAGCCAGCCCCTGGTCTCTAGGTTCCTCCGGAGCCTCCTGCTATTAAGCCCCCCTTCTGTCGTCCGTTGGCAAAATGGGACCTCAACGTGGTGCTCTCCCAGCATAGTAAGCCACCATTTGAGCCCCTAGCCACATGCCACCTGAGACACCTGTATTGGAAAGTGGCCTTCCTGGTGGCCCTCATGTCTGCTCGAAGGGTAAGCAAACTCCAGGCCCTGGTGGCGGATCCACCATATACGAGGTTCTATATGAACAGGGTAGTGCTCCGCACATACCCCAAATTCCCCCTGAAAGTGGTATCTCCTTTCTACCTCAACCAAGAAGTGGTCGTACCCCACCTTCTTCCCATAGCCTCATGCTGGCAGGGAGGAACTAATACTTCATACATTAGACTGCAAGCAGGCCTTGTCCTTCCACTTGCAGTGAACTCAGGCCCATCACAAAGTTCCTCAGCTCTTCATGTGTTATGACCCCAGTAGGCTGGAGCTCTCCATGACCAAGCAAACTCTGTCCACTTTGGTGGCAGACCTTATTGCCCTCACTTATGAGCGAGCTGGCCTCTCGAACACTGGATCACAGCGCATCACTTGAGGGCGATGGCCACATCGATGGCCAACATCCGCTCAGTGCCGGTGACAGAGATTTGCAAGGCTGCCACGTGGTCTTCAATTCATACGTTCGTAGCTTACTATTTTCTGGAGAGCGAGTCTTGTAGGGATAGTGCCTTTGGCCAGGCGGTACTCTGCAGTCTGTTCGGAGTGTAGGGAACTCCTGCCTTCCGATCCTTCTGTGTTCAGACTACCAGAGTGATAGTGTCGCTGGACGCTAGGGTCTGCAGAGTCTCTCAGTGGGGACTCAATTTCTGCAGCTCATGGCTACCCGATTTATTGCCATGGTGCTGTCTTGGTTCAGTCTTGCGCAGCCTGGAGCTAGGGAGTCCCATATGTAACATAGTAACATAATATATGACAGCAGGTAAAGATCAGCATGGTCCATCGAGTCTGCACAGCAAGACGGCAAGCATAGGTGCACCTGCCGTTCCGTGCAGGTCACTCCTCCCCATGCCTTTGTTTAGGGGTGTACCCACCGCTCTGTGTAGGTCACCCCTATTTACTGAGATATAAGAGATAGTTATGTTTGTTTTGATTTTATCCTATTGTTATAAAGGGATCCACTGTGTCTGTCCCATGCCATTTTGAATTCTGTCATTGTATTCACCCCCCACCACTTCCATCGGGAGGGCATTCCAAGCATCCACCACCCTTTCAGTGAAAAAGTATTTCCTGACATTGCCTTGCAGCTTCATGTTATGCCCTCTAGTTTTAAAGTTTCCCCGTCTTTCGAAGAGGTTTGTTCATTAATACTCTTTAAGTAATTAAAGGTCTGAATCATATCTCCCCTGTCCCTCCTCTCCTCCAGAGTGTACATATTTAGGTCTTCAAGTCTCTTCTCATAAGTCTTCCGACACAGGCTTCAAATCATTTTGGTCACCTTCCTCTGAACCGTTTTCAGCCTTTTTATGTCCTTTGTGAGATATGGTCTCCAAAACTGAACACAATATTCCAAGTGAGGCCTCGCCAGCAATATGTGATAACTGACTTCCTGCTTGTTCCTGGAGAAAGCGTAGTTACTCACCTGTAACAGGTGTTCTCCAGGAACAGCAGGAATCGGTCCTCACAACCCTCGCTCCTCCTCTGGGAGTTGCCTCCCTATCTTGTTTTAGTTTTTTTACTGCCGTCCTATCTATGTCATCCGACTGACCAAGATGGCACACTTGGGTGGAAAGGGGACCACGCATGCGTGGTAGCATATCCCAAAGGCTTTCTTTGAAAGCTGGGGAAATGCTCTGCGCAGGCTCCATCGGTGCCAGCGTCGCCCATATGTGAGGACTTATTCCTGTTGTTCCTGGAGAACAACTGTTACAGGAGAGTAACTACACTGTATTGGGAGGGGTCTTTAATCTAATGATAAATCCCCCCTAGATAATATGGGAGGGGGATTGTTGGGGGAGGAAGAGAGAGAGGTAGAGTCTTCTTAAAGCAAAAGAGAAGCTAGGATTTATAGGTACTTGGAGATGCAGGTACCACGGGAAACATAGAATCATAGAAATATGAGGACAGAAAAAGACCACATGGCCTATCTAGTCTGTCCTTCCATATCAACAACTACAACAGTCCCCTTTTACCTTTAGAGATCCTCTGTGTTTGTCCCATCCTTTTTTGAATTCAGTTACTGTCCTTATTTCTACCACCTCCACTGGGAGACTATTCCACGGATCCACTACTCTTTCTGTAAAGAAATATTTCCGCATATCACTCCTGAATCTATCTCCCTTCACCCTCATCCCATGTCCCCTCATAGCAGAACTTGCTTTCAATTGAAAGAGGCTCTCTCCCTGAACATTTATGCCACGGAGGTATTTAAACATCTCAGTCATATCACCTCTATCCCGCCTTTCCTCTAAGGTGTACATATTAAGATCCTTAAGTCTGTCCTCATATGCTTTATAATGAAGACCACTAATCATTTTAGTAGCCACCCTCTGCACTGACTCCATCCTGTTCACATCCTTTTGAAGGTGCGGTCTCCAGAATTGCACACTATACTCCAAATGAGGTCACACCAAAGACTTATACAGAGGCATTATCACCTCCTTTTTTCTGCAAGCCATTCCTCTCCCTATGCACCCAAGCATCCTTCTAGCTTTTGCCATTGCCTTTTCTACCTGTTTAGCTACTTTAAGATCATCAGACACAACCACTCCTAGATCCCGCTCTTCTTTAGTGGACAAAAGTACTTCACCCCCTATACTATATTGCTCCCTTGCATTGCTGCAGCCCAAATGCATGACCTTACATTTTTTAACATTAAATCCCAGCTGCCAAATTCTAGACCATTCTTCAAACTTAGCTAGATCCCTCCTCATGTTATCTACACTTTCCTGGGTGTCTACTCTATTGCAGATTTTGGTATCATCCGCAAAGAGGCAAACCTTACCCGATAGCCCTTCCGCTATATCACTAACAAAGATGTTAAAAAGAATCGGACCAAGGATAGATCCCTGGGGCACACCACTGGTAACATCCTTCTCCTCAGAGTGAGCTCCATTTACCTGTACTCTTTGTCGCCTCCCACCCAATCAATTTCTAACCCAAGCAGTAATTTTAGGGTCCATTCCTAGGGTGCTCAGTTTGTTTATAAGTCGCCTGTGAGGAACAGTGTCAAAGGCTTTACTGAAATCTAAATACACCACATCTAGGGCTCTCCCTCGGTCCAACTCCCTGGTCACCCAGTCAAAGAAATCAATCAGATTTGTCTGACAAGACCTGCCTCTGGTGAATCCATGCTGCCTCGGATCCTGTAATCCGCTGGACTCCAGAAACCTCACTATTTTCTCTTTCAGCAGCGTTTCCAATAATTTACTCACCACAGAAGTTAAACTAGCCGGCCTGTAGTTTTCAACCACATCCTTACTTCCGCTTTTGTGTAAAGGCACCACATGAGCCTCTCTCCAGTCCTTTGGCATCACTCCCGACAGGAAGCGGGGATACACTTTTTATTCACACCCACATGGCTCATATAGTAGGATCAGTATTTTCTGGGCAAGTGGTGGATGGATATCACGAGTGAGGGAAGTGGATCATGGGTCAATAATGTGGACTGACCATGCTCATGTATCTTTCACTTTCAGCTTGGGTTTTCGAGATGAGGGCCTCAAATTTTGGAGACTCAATGACTCACTATTAGAGGAAGCAGAAAACGTGGATGGTATTAAAAAAAAAAATAATAATCCAGGAGTACATTCATTTTAATGTCAATGGAGAGGTTGCACTGGGTACAGTCTAGGGTGGCCTCAAGGCAGTGGTGATGAGGCATTTGATAGGGATGGCAGTAAAGGCCAAAAGGGCACGCGAATGAGTAGAGTAAGATTTAATGGACACGATTAAGCAACTGGAAGAGAGTTGTCAGAGCGATCGTAATTTAAAGGTTTTGGCGGACCTGTCTACATTGTGGTTGGAGTTAAGTAGGTTGAGAGCCAGTGCCATAGCACATGAAATGACTGTGCTTAATCAGACATTCTTTGAAGGGGTAATAAAGCGGGAAGGATACTGGCAAGCAGACTCAAAGCTAGAATGCAGCAGAGTTATAGCAGTATAAGAAATGCCAAGGGGGAGATGGTCTACGACACCAGTGGTATACGGACTGTATTTAGAGAGTACTATGAGAAGCTTTATAGTAGTGAAATTACAAAATGGGGACGCTATGAGTGTCCAGTATTTACAGGAATGTGATCTGAATATGGTAGGTGAGGAGGAGGCGGGGAGGATGGATAGGCCAAAAAGTAGCAAAGAAGTACAGGAAGCTATTAAGACCCTAAAGGTAGGAAAGGCCCCAGGATTGGATGGTTTAACTGCAAAGTTTTATAAAGTCTTCCAGGTTCAGATACAACCAATCCTGGCTGAAATTTTTAATAATGTTTTGGAAACTAAAAAGCTACCCAGTACAATGGAGGCCGAGATAACAGTATTGCCTAAAGCCAGGTAAATATAAGATGGTTTGTGGCTTGTATAAGCCAATTTCTTTAATTAATTTGGATGCCAAGATACTGGCCAAAATCATGGCTTCCCAAATGGGTATATAAAGATCAAACCTTGTTTGTACAAGGCAGGCAGGCAGGGAGGGGACAATATACAAAAAACTTTGAATATAACGTGGCAGTTACAAATGAAGGCACAAAGAGCAATGTTTGTTGCAGTCAGTGCTGAAAAAGAATTTAACAGGTTAGAATGGCCCTTTATATTTCAGGTACTGGAACGAATGGGGATTGGAAGTAATTTCATTGGGTGGATTAAAGCTTTATATGCAAATCCGAGGGCCAGAATAAGAGTAAATGGGGGATATTTCGAGACCTTTGCATTGGGAAGAGGTAAAAGACAGGGGTGACCTTTGTCACCACTTCTTGCACTGGTAATAGAGCCATTAGCAGACCAGATCAGATGATAGGGGGATATAAAAAGGATACAGCTGGGTGCAATAGAGTCAAAGGTAGCCTTATTTGCAGATGTTATTTTCACTCTGAGTAGGGTTGCCAACTGGCTCCAGATGCGCCCGACAGGCTTGATCCAGTCCTGGGTTTACCCCATTGCATGCAGGGACTTTTAGTTTTCCATTTCCTATGGACTGCAATGGCGAAAGTAGAATTAAATGTCCCTGCATGCAATGGGGTAAACCCAGGAGTGGATCATGCCTGTCGGGCGCATCAGGAGCCAGTTGGCAACCCTAACTCTGAGCAGGCTAATTACTTCACTGCCCTTCTTGATGAAGGAAATTGAGATGTCAGGATATAAAATCATTTTCAGCAAAACAGAAATTTTGGGGTTTAACCTCCCAACAGACCTGGAGCAGAGATTGCAGAAAGAGTTTCCCTTTAAGCTGGTCTGGAAAACTTTTAGATATTTGGGTATCCAACTTGGAAATATGACATGGTCTCTTATGGAGTGGAATTGCAGCCCACTTTTGGCTAAGTTTCGTGAGGACCTGCAAAAATGGAAGGGGCTCTATCTATCATGGATGGGGCATATAGCCACACTTAAAATGAATGTACTCCCCAGGATACTGTTTTTTTTTTTTTGTTTCACTGCCATGTTGTGTCCCAAAGGCCTGTCTGAAAAAACTCCAAAGTTTGATGATGGTATTCATTTGGGCAGTGAAAATCCCTAGGATATCTCGACAGATGTTTATGAGCAGAGAGGAGGAGGGACTGGGGGTACCCAATTTTGAATATTATTATAAAGCAGCTCAACTAAGAGCGCTGGTAGCTTGGAAAGGGGAAGGGGAGGTACCCCAGTGGGCACATATGGAGCAATCGGGACAAGAGTATCTCGAGGCTTGACTATGGGACCCGCACCATAGCAGAAAAGAGGGGCTTGGAAACCCCTTCAAGGAACTGACGAGGTCTATATGACTAGGAGTTAGACACAGGCTTATGGGGGACAAGAAGTATTCACGGAGGATTAGTATAGTAGGACTAAAAGGAGTTCAAGCCTGGGTTAGAAGGGGCACTTTTAGGGAATGGGGACGTAAAGAGTTGCAAAGGTTAGGACAATTAATAAGGAAGATGGAGAAATAGTACCATTCATGAAACTTCAGGAGCACTACCAATTGGCTCACAAAGAATATTATGCATTTATTCAGCTACACCATTTTCTGAGGCATCCTAAAGTCTTTAGTGATTTAATGATACAGGATTCCACATTTGAGCGCATCATGAGGACAGAAGGGGTACCAAAAGAATTAGTGTCCCTATTGTACAGAGAGCTATTAACACAAGCTAGCAGGGTGATAGAAAGTCATCAACAATGGGAAGCAGAATTACCGGGACCATGGGACAAGAAGAGGTGGAAAACTGTCTTTGATAGTGCTAAGAAACTAGCTCCAGGTACTGCTTATTTGGAGAGCAGTATCAAGGTGAGGCTAAGAATTACTGAATGCCAGTGAAATTACAAGCACATAAATTGCAACAGGGAAACAAAGGAGGAAGGAGGTAGATGCCCTGTTTTATGAGATAACGAAAGTGAGAGTGAAGGTAGACCCAGCTATGACACTCCTGACAGAGATGAGGAGGGACAGAGATAAACACTTAGGGCCCAATTCCATCCTGCATGTAGATCCCCTCTGTGTGTCCAGTCTGAACTGGACGCACAGAGGGGATCATGATTCTGATCCCGCGGGGCACGTCTAGCCTTGCAGGATCAGAATTGCGAACAGTCCTGCACGTGGAGGACTGCCCCCGGCAAACTCAGGGCTTTTAAATGGAGCTGCGGCGCCATGGCATCATTTTGCCATGGCACCACAGCTCCATTTAAAAGCTGCGATGCCGGCCGCCTGAAAAAGGGGTTTATTCCCTGCAGCCCAACCCCCAATCTGGTCTCATAAGGCCAGGGTCGGGCTGCGGGGAATAAACCCTGGACCCCCCTGCCCCATCTGCGCCCTGGGCAATTTAAAAAAAAAAAAAAACCCCACATCCAGGGAAGCTATTCCACCTTGGAGGTGGAATAACTTCGCCAGACATTTCGCCGGCCCTGGACATACAGGGCCAACATTAGAATCGGCCCTGTACGTCCAGGGCGGTGACCGCCCACTGCCCACCCAGACTCCACCCTGGGCCACCCATTCCCCGCCCCATCTAACTTTCCCATTCAACTGTCAGGGAAGCCACATGGCTCAGAATAACCCCCTTAGAGAAGTTCTTGGGTTATTGTGTTAGTGCGGCCCGAATGGCGCGTTTAGCCATGTGGAAGAGATCAGCGATACTCACACTGGCAGACCTGCATGAGAGACTGGAGAACCTTTGGCATATGTGTGAAATAGCTGCGTATAAAAATCATACCAAGAGTAAATTTGAACAGATTTGGGGTTGGTGTACTGAATGGCATTCAAAGCTAAATTAGAGACCCATGGAAAGGGAAGGGAAAAGGGATATGGGAATTAATTGAGTAAGGGTGGGGGAGGAGAGAGAGAGGAAGAGGGGGGGGTGGAATCTGAATAGAAAAAGGAAAAGAGATGTTTTACGAGGAGGTCTGCTCTAAGCAAGGAGCAGAAACAGTTAGTTACCGAGCGGACTATATATTATGTTATATGATGAGGACAAGTGAAGATTGCTGAATGTAAATTTTAATTAAGTTACAACAGTGTAACGAAGATGTTATTTTCTATGGTAAATGAAACAAAGTTGCTCTGTTATGTATGCCAAAGTTTAATAAAAATTGAAATTATAAAAATATAGATATATATGTTCAGTTAAAATGAATTTAAAATTTTTCAGTTTTGCTCATTCTCTTTTTTTTCTCTTGTTCAGGAAATGACCTCCAGTTGAGCGAATCTGGCAGTGACAGTGATGACTAGAGCCCCAGGTTTCCTGTAGTGTGTGTTTTACTTGTATAGAGTGATAGTAACGTGCACCCTCAGTGAGAAGAGGATGGACAAGGTCTTTGAACAAGAACAACGGACTGCACTGAGACCTCTCTAGAGACTCTGACTGTAAATAACCTGTTGCTATGTACTCGAGTGGTTGGCCACAAATCTGGGCTATTTTATCTCAAGAACACTGCATTTTCTATCAGTGTGTCTATTGCTTTAAAAGTTTTATGTCACCCCATACAGCAGATAAAGCTGCATTTCTACAACCATCAGTGTGATGGTCGTTGGTTAATGTACATTTCTCTGCCTTCTGCATCTTGGTCAGTAGAGAACTGGTGTAAGACCTGTGCTATGTACAGTCAGCTTGGCAAGTGGCATAGAAAAGTGAGGCTGCGTTTTTATTCAGGTTCACAAGTGCAGTTTTAAAATGGCACAGTATCTTTGGTGCATTTTTATTCTTATGAATCTTTTGTTGGTTTTTATTTTCATGGTTTCCTTTTCAACACAGTTTCTTTTCCAGTTATCTGCAAATGGTTTGTATATACATAAAAATGGATAAATATATCTATGTCACTATTTATTATTATTATAAATGGCAGATGCACTGTAAAAAAAATGTAAAAGATAGTTGTGAGAACAGCACCTTAACCACTAGCTTAGCCAGAAGCATCATGTGTGCCGTGCTGAACCACAGCTTCCTGCCAGTCTCTGCAGATTTCCAGAGAGGGAGGCATGCTCAGAAGGACATTGCTGAAAATAAAAGGAGCTGTTGATAAATACCCACACACTATCTGCACGTCTCAGAGTGAAAACACGGTGCACTCTGATATATAAAATGATTGCAATTACCGGACACACTGGGTGGGCTGGTGCTTCTGATGTGCCACCAGTCACTATGTAAATATTATTACCCCCATTTTGCATTATTTGTTTTGTATATTTCCTGAAGCAAAGCTCATTAGAGCGCAGAATAATGAATAGCCTGTGTAGAAGAGACAACTACCGTGACTGTGTGCTACCTTGTTGGCACATTAATATGCGTTATTTTACTGCAGGTCCCATTTTTATTTCATTGGACCAGCTTGCTAATACTACATGATAATACTGGAGCACACATTTTGCTGAATCCAGCAGCTAAAGGTTTCAGAAGGTATGCTTTGAAGAAAGGACAAGGGATATACAATAAAAACTGTTAAATACCTCCATGGTATAAATGCACAGGAGGCAAGCCTCTGTCAATGGAAAGGAAGTTCTGGAACAAGGGGGAAGGCTCTGGAGTAATCTTAGGAAACATTTCTTTACAGAAAAGGGTGATGGAGGACCTCTGAGGGAGAGGAGGGGAATTGTAGAAATGACTGGAGGGCATGAAAACCACATATAGACACAGATTTTCAGTGCTTTTCTGGTTCTGGTAATTTTCAATAGTGCAACTTCTAAAACCATGATGGACCTTGCTCCCTTAGACCTTAGGGAGTTTACAGTTTAATGGAAGTTAGCAGTGAATTTCCAATAGTGTGCTATAATGCTTTTGCATCTCATGTTGGAAGATGATAAAAAAATACAGAATAAAACCAAAAAAGCTTACTTATTTTTGTTAATATCTGAAGCATGTTTTTCTTTAATTTATGGGGATTATAATTTTTAAGCATGTTTTGTGCCACAATTAAGTCTGTATATTATATTATTCCACATTTACCACTCTCCATTTTGTTGGTGCATCATAAAGGCAATAGGATTTTGTTTGGAAAAGGATGTAATCCAATTTAAGTTCATTCATGTTGTTCAGTACATCATGCATCACTGATTTGTTTTTTATGCAGAAGGGCATTATACCATTTTTTAAACCATTTACGTGTGCCCATGAACCATGCCAAAATGAGTGATGAATACATTTATTCTCTAGTACTTGAACCACCTAGATGCCTTCATAAACATGATCTGTTGTCTGCATAATAATTTTACCCCATTAATTAAGAAATCCTTTTGTTCTGATTTAATGGAGTGATTCACTACTTTTTGTTAACTGTGCTGGCCTCTCTAAACTGAACACTGCTGTTATCAGCTAGACGAGTGAGCTGCTGCAAATCTGCTGTGTTTGGTCCAGGAATTTTCCTCTGATAAGAGCTTCAGACTCCAGAAAAGACCAGTGTACCCAGCTAGATTCCCCCCTCATGGAATACAGAGTTGTCAAGTTGCCCAGTTCCAGTTCTGATTTTAAATTTTCCTTGCAATGCAGTATGGTATTTGTAGTACCTGGTTTTATCCATTAGAATCAGTGCTGTAGGTCCCATAATGCATCAGGATAAGATTGTCAGAAATCCAGGACTGGCTTAAAATCTCACTGGGTAACTTGGCAACTCTGGGAATACATACAAACCAGTAGTCTTGTTCTTGGCTCTGTGTTCTTAGGATGCACATATTTCATGAAAAAAATAATGGCTCGCTCACATTTGATAACTGGCTCTTGATGTGAATTTTAATTTTCAACACAATAGTACAATTGCTAAACTTTTAAAGTGGAGTATTCTAGTAGCCCTATTAATCCTGAATAAAGCTGAGGCCATAATTTGGCTGTACACCTGAGCTGCCAAGACCATGCAGGTCCATTCAGAATAAAGACTCTCTAAAACTTCTGAAAATATTTGTTTATTTTCCACTATTTTGAGCATCATGTTTTGACGTTTGCTTAGTACAATATTACAAGTAAAGAAGAGTGACTATGGGTAATTTAGCATGAAACCTTTTAATTTAGAGACAGAAATTCCTAGAGAACTAGATAACAATGTTCTGGTTAATGCTACTGCAATATGCTGAGCTGATAGCTCATATTAATTATGCTCCTTGGATTAAGTCTGGAGTCTAGTTATTAACTCTTTCCCTCCCACAAATGATGTTGTAGTGAGGCTCAGTCATCACCTGATGCTGGTTTTTCAGTACAGGTCTGTACCTTCACCTCACACCCTTCAAGAGCCACACCTATCACCACTTGCACACACATCTTATCTTGCTCCTAAACCTGGGAAGACCTAAAGTGAATGAAATTTAACTACAAGATGGCCACTAATGAGCTAATGCTGCAATATATGAAACCAATCTGACTGTTTCATCAGTGATACTGTAAGGGGGTATGTCTACTAAGGGACGTTAGCTGCTACAATGAGGCTAACGCAGGATTAATACCTTGCGGTAGCAGCTAACTTGTGAAAAATATCAGATATCACAGGCAGTTTTCCGTGAGATCTGATATTTGTGTGGTGGATGACCCTCGGGTGGGATTAAGGTGGATCAGGGTGGGGAGTACGTGCGGCCATGGTTGGCAGCCACTGCACATAAAGATTATCTCCAGGAACAAGCAGGAATGTAGTCTTCACATATGGGTATCGTCAGTACCGACGGAGCCTGCGCGGGAACACTCCCCAACGTCCAATAGGAATGCTTTTGGGAGCATCCCTCAGCACATGCGCGCTGCCTTCCCGCCTTTCCAACTGTCCCTCTTCAGTTCTTCGTTTTCCGCTGAGCCGACAGGACACATACCCTGTCACCGCAGAAAATTTCTTCTTTAAACTTGTTTTCTTGTGGTCGCGCCTGCCTCCGCACGACACCTACCGGTTTCGTCGGTTCTTTCTTCTTTTAAAACAACAACAAAAAAAAAATATATATATATATATTTATTTATATATATATTTATTTATTTATTTTTTTATTTTTTTTTTAACTGTTTCTCTTCAGAAGCTTTTTCTTTTGGTGCTAGGTGCCATTTTGGGCATTAGGCCCCATTTTTTTCCCAAAAGATGGAAAAACCAGCTAGTGGTTTTAAAAAAATGTACTAAATGTGGCGGTACCATCTCCATCACCGACACCCATGACTGGTGTCTAAAATGTTTAGGCCCTGACCATTCTCCATCTGAGTGTTCCTCCTGTATGGGGATGACTAAAAGAGGAAGACAGAACCGAGCTGCAAAGCTCGGTACCCTCTTTTCTTCGGATACCAGGTCCATTGCATCGACGTCTTCAAGAGCCTCATCTTCCTCCCATGGATCTCAGGTAACTAAACATAAGAGCCGGTCCTCAAAGGGTAGCTCTCCTTCAAAGCATCGAGAGGCCATTGGCATTGCCCTTGAGGAAACTACACCGGCAAAACAGCCCCGGCGGGAGGCTTCGGCCTCCAAAGCATCAACGGGGTTCCAGGATGTTCTCGAGGCTTCGACCTCGGCAGAACTACTGGTGCCATGCTCGGGGGTTCCGGCCGCTTTTACTGGTACCGATACCCAGGCATTGGCAGCGTTGATAGATCAGAGATTCCTCGCTATCGAATGCAATCTTGCAGCTCTCCTTACAGCTGCGGTACCGTTGACACCAGTGGTTCAACGGGCACCGGTACAGATACCAGTACCAGCACCAACGGTACCGGCTCCGGTGGGAATCCTTCCCATGCAGACTTTTTCTGGCATCGACAGATCGGTATCGGACCAATTCGGTACTGACTTCGATCGATACCAAGACTGTGCTTTGCATGAACATCGGGATCAGAGATACTTCGAATCCTCCAATTCTGATGACTCTGATAATTCTGCTGGTACCAGAGTGTTTCTCCCGGAAGAATCCTCTTCTCCCCAATGCAGAATGTCTCCTCCGGGGAATGTGGGAGACACCTTTGACCACATCTCATTCTAGGAGACTCAATACCATGTATCGAGTTCCACCATGTCCTGGTTTTCAAAAGACTCAGCTGCCACACCATTCAATGGTAGTGGAGTCAGCCATGCATAGGATGAAAAGTGCAACGAGACATGCATCCAGTCCTCCAGGTCGTGAATGCAGGACTCTTGATGCTTTTGGGCATCAAATTTTTCAGGCTTCCATGCTTTCAGCTAGGATCAGTTCATATATTTTATATATGGGAATGTTCTTCAAAGAGGTCACAGGAGATTTGGAGCTTAAGAGCCCTCTTCTCCCTGAGGACAAACGACAGGACTTTCTCACTCTGGTCAAGCATGCTCAAGATGTCTCCAAGTTTGTAAACCGTGCAGCCTTTGACTACTTTGAATGCATCAGCAGAACCTCTGCTATTGCCATTGGTGCACGTCGGATTGCCTGGCTTCAGGCATCAGACTTGGAGATTTGGGTACAGGATAAATTGGGAAACATCCCTTGCACAGGAGAAAACCTCTTTGGCAAGAATTGGCAGGAGAAGGCTAATGAGATAGATACTGACAATCTCACTTTAGGAAGATTATCAAAATCTACAGCCACTCCAGCCAAAAAGAAACCCTATAAAAAACCCTTTTTCAGCAAAAAGAAGTTTTATCCATCCTATATCCAGCAAGGGCAAGCTCAGGGTCAAGTTGCCCAGAAGGGTCAACAACATCAATCCAGACAAAAGAAGCCAAAAGGCCTTAGAGCTCAACCAGCTTCACAGGCCCAGCCCCCTCAAGGGCTTTGACTCCTTCATAGAGAACTTAGCCTTCCTGCCTCTGAAGGGGCCAGAACCCCTAAATATTCCAGGCAGGTTGTGTCATTTTGCCAACAGATGACACCAAATAACAACAGAAAACTGGACTCTGTCCATTGTGGGAGAGGGGTACAAGCTTCATTTTCACAGTACGCCCCCTCCTACAATCGTAAGACAATTCAATTCCCAAACCTCTACAGGCAATCTACTGGATCAAGAGGTCTCAACACTCCTTGCTCGGATCAATAGAGGAGGTGCCCATTCTTCAGCAGGGTGCAGGGTTCTACTCCCCCTATTTTCTTATTCCAAAGAAAACAGGAGGACACAGACCCATTCTAGACCTCAGAGAATTGAGCTAATATATGTTCCGAGAAAAGTTCAAAATGATTTCTCTGGGAACTCTTCTGCCATACCTTCAAAGTCAGGATTGGCTTTGTTCTCTAGATCTAAAGGATGCATATACTCACATTCTGATCCATCCAGATCACAGGAAATTCTTATGATTCCTTTTCAAGGGAAAACATTTCCAATACAGGGTTCTTCCCTTTGGTCTGGCTTCGGCACCAAGAGTATTCACAAAATGCATGGCAGTAGTAGCTGCATTTCTGCGAACCCTGGGGATATTCATCTTCCCTTACTTGGACAACTAGCTCATTCGAGCCCCCATGGTTCCAGAAGCCAGATCTGCACTGTCTCGCACAATGTGAATCCTTCAATACTTGGGATTGGTCATAAACCTCCCAAAATCCCAACTTGCTCCGTCTCAGTCCCTAGAGTTCATAGGAGCTCGTCTAGATACCAGACAGTCAAGGGCTTTTCTCCCACAACCCCACTGTCTTCGTATAATGCAGCTAGCTTCTCAAGCAGCGGTGAAGTCCTCCCTAACTGCTCGAGAACTACTACAACTATTGGGACATATGGCATCTACGGTTCATGTGGTTCCCTACGCTCGCCTTCATATGTGAGCAGCCCAGTGGACCTTATCCACACAGTGGCCATAGGACGTCTGTCGGACAAGATATCAAACTCGCAAAGACTGATCTTGTCCCTACACAATGGTGGCAATCACTGGAAAATCTTCTAGTGGGGTCTGCTTTCCAGCAACCCCTATTCCAGGCCACCCTAACAACAGATGCATCACAGGTGGGATGGGGAGCACACCTGCATCATCTCTCTACCCAGGGTACCTGGATTCCACAGGAGGCTTGTCTTCACATAAACCTCCTGGAACTCAGAGCAATCTATCTAGCTCTTCGAGTATTCCATGCCCAGCTCGGCTACAAGACAGTCCTAGTCCAATCAAGTAGCTATGCCATTATGCAACGAAACGTTACGACTATGGGCCCTTGCCTGAGAGCATCAAATTCACCTCGTGGTATATTCAAAACCTTTGGGCAGACAAACTCAGCTGAGTACTGCTGCCTCACGAATGGTCTCTCCACCTAGACCAGGTGGCCAAGATATTTAAGATCTGGGGAACCCCAGACATAGACCTATTTGCAAGTCCACTGAATGCCAAACTTCCCCGGTTCTGTTCCAGAATTCCGGCTCAAAATTGCCAGGCAAGGGACGCCTTCCTTCTTCACTGGGGTCATGACTTCCTCTATGCCTTCCCACCCATTCCCCTCATCCCCAAAACACTCTTCAAGCTTCAGAGAGACAGGGGTCGTATGATCCTCATAGCGCCACGCTGGCCTCGCCAAACGTGGTATCCCCTGCTTCTACATCTCTCTCAAGATGCACCTCTGGAGTTAGGCTATGCCCCAGATCTCCTCTCCCAAGAGAACGGGCTGTTATGGCACCCGAATCCCCAGTCCCTGCATCTCGGAGCCTGGTTGCTGAAAGCTTAGACCTTCAGGATCTTAACCTTTCCCAACAGGTAAAGGATATCCTTCAGGCTTCTAGAAAACCTTCCACAAGTTGCTCTTACGCCTTCAAATGGAAACGTTTTACTATATGGTGTTCACAGAAGGGGTTAAACCCCCATATGATACCTTTGGAATCGATACTAGAGTATCTACTTCACTTATCAAATTCCTGGTCTAAAGACAAATTCAGTAAGAGTCCATCTTAGTGCAATTGCAGCTTCCTATAAGCTTCTAAATGGACAACCAATTTCCTCTCATCCACTCATAACAAGATTTATGAGAGGTCTTCTATTAACAAAGCCTCCCATCAGGCCACCACCGGTGGCATGCTATTTAAACCTAGTTCTCTGGCAGCTCATGAAACCATCTTTTGAACCTTTAGCCACTACAACCCTAAAGCTTTTGTCCTGGAAGGTCATCTTCCTAATTGCAATCACCTCTGCACGTCGCATTAGTGAATAGCAAGCTTTAGTGGCTGATCCTCCTTATACTAGGTTTCATCATAATAAGGTTGTTCTTAGAACTCATTCACACTTTATGCCAAAAGTGGTTTCACCTTTTCATTTAAATCAAACAATTTATCTTCCTGTATTCTTTCCGAGGCCTTATGCCTTATGCCTCTAATGCAGAAAGGAACCTTCATACTTTGGATTGTAAAAGAGCCTTGGCTTTTTACCTACAAAGAACACAGCAACATAGAAAGTGTTCTCAACTTTTTATTCCTTTTGATTCTAGTCATTTGGGACTTCCAGGCTCCAAGAGAACTCTGTCAAAATGGATTGCACAATGCATATCCTTTGCTTATGAGAGTAAGAGTCTTCCTCTTCAAGGCCATGTCACAGCTCATAATGTGAGAGCCATGGCAGCCTCTATGGCTAACCTTCACTCTTGTCTATTGATTACATTTGTCGAGTAGCCACCTGGGCTTCGGTACACACCTTTACAGCCCACTACTGCCTAGATAAAGCCTCCCGTTGGGATGCCTTCTTTGGCCAAGCTGTTCTTCAAAATCTCTTCCAGACCTAATTCAACTCCTACCAACCCTGGTGGGATACCAGAGATCCATGGGAGGAAGCATGGCCCACCTTACTTTGGTGGCTGCTTCCTGGGGCTATCTCCCTGGCATCTTTGGCTAGGGAGTCCCCATATGTGAAGACTACATTCCTGCTTGTTCCTGGAGATAGTGTAGTTACTCACCTGTAACAGGTGATCTCCGGGAACAGCAGGAATTTAGTCTTCACAACCCACCCACCTCCCCTAAGAGTTGTCTCTCTATCTCTCTGTCTCTTTCCTCTCTCCCTCTATCCTTTCACTCAGCTACAAACTTAACTGAAGAGGGACAGTTGGGAAGGCAGCACACATGTGCTGAGGGATGCCCCCAAAAGCGTTCCTATTGGATGCTGGGGAGCGTTCCCGTGCAGGCTCCGTCGGTACCTACGATACCCATATGTGAAGACTAAATTCCTGCTGTTCCCGGAGATCACCTGTTACAGGTGAATAACTACGCTTTATGTGGTGGCTGCTAAAATTGGACTTGATCGCAGTGGCAGATTTTGAGGTGGTGGTATCTGCCGGGAGGCCCGATAACACAGCCTGTGCCTTGGAGGCGATCAAGTATCCTACTGCTATGATCAGGATTCCCCCCCGCCCCCCCCCCAACCTCCACAATATTGTCATTGCCATAGTGTTGCAATCCATGGCACTGACAATATAAAAAATAAATGTGGTGGCCCCCACAGCACCGATCCCCTCCTGGGAAAGCTCCCAACCCCCATCAGGAACTGCCCAGGGGGCAATCTGTGAAACCTCCCCCCCCCCCTGTTCAAAGTGTTCCAGCTAACCAGTTGGACTAAGGCCTTCTCCCTCTCTTCTTATCTGTTGATGCACTCTTCAAAGAGGGGGGCCCCATGGCCCCCTCCCTGATGAAAAACCACTGTTCTGGCTAGTCAGAAAATTGGGGGGGGTGGCCCACACATACCTGTAATGACCCTGGTGGTCTAGTGGAGAAATGGGGCAGGAGCGCTCCTTTAGGCTTCTGCCCCATCAAGTGGCCCAAACAAAATGGGCAGCCAAAACAAAGCACGCGACCTTACAAAACGTAACAGGAGCAAGGAGACCAGCACACTCTCTCAGATTCGGAATAGACTTTATTGGTAAAACCCCAACACCAGCAGTGTTTCAGCAACTCGTGCCTTCATCAAAACCTGCATATAAAACAAACAAAATATTTTTATAATGAACAATAAAGAAATACAGTTTAAAACCATTCTTAAAAGCATGTAAAAGACACCTAACACATGTACATTTATTTATTTATTTAACTGCATTTATATACCGCTTTTCACCGGGTCAAAGCGGTTTAACAAGGAAGGGGGGGTGGACAGTAATCAGTGTAGGGGGGGGAGAGCCGTCACCAGGGGGCCAACATTGATGATTTGAACAGGTAGTAAAGACTTAGGCAATAGACATAGGTCTCTTCTAGGGTATTTTGGGGATTTGGCTGAGGGACTGTGGGATGTCAGTGGAGGTTGTCTGCTTCTGGTCCAAGGTATTCCTGAAAGAGGATGGTTTTTAGTTGTTTCCGGAATGCGAATAGATCGGCAGTGTTTCTGATTTGGCTCGGTAATGAGTTCCAGAGGGAGGGTGCGTATAGTTCAAAGGCTCTGTTGCAGGTTCGATGATTATATCTTGTTTGTTCATAGGGGATGGTAAGGACGTTGCTGGTGGTTTGTCAGGTTGGTCTGTTGTGGGTGGGCTGGGGTAGTAGGGAGCGGAGGTGGGAAGTCTGTGTTTGATGGAGGGTTTTGTGTATAAGCAGGGCAGCTTTGTATTTGATCCTTCGTTGGAAGTATGTGTAGTTCCCTCAGGACTGGGATGATGTGGTCGTGTTTTTTTGCTTTCCGGATGATCCTTGTGGTGGTATTCAGGGCAGTCCGTAGTGGGTTGCAGGAAGTCCATGATAGATTATGTTGCAGTAGTCCAGGTGGGGGAGCATCATAGTCTGCATGACAGTTCTGAAGTCATGTGGATTAATGAGTGATCTGAGCCGTTGTATTGTTTTTGCTTTGTGGAATATTGTCTTTGCAGTCTTTTTTTATCTGTGGAGTAAATGTGAGTGCTTGGTCTATAGTGATTCCCAGATATTTTATTTGGGGTTGAATCTTTATTTGGGTGGTTCCCAATATGAGGTGTGGTGGTGGGGTGAAGTTTGGATCCTTTGTTACTATGAGGGCTTCAGTTTTTTTGATGTTGATGGTTAGATTGTTTCTTTGCAGCCAGTCGGAGATTTCAATGAAGCAGTCTGATAGTTGGTTATTTGTTGGGTTGGTGGTTGTGATTGGTCCATAGAGCTTTATGTCGTCTGTATATATGGTGGTTGATGTTATGCTTTTGTATGATTGAGCAGAGTGGTTGTAGATAGATATTGGGCTTAAATGCACAGATTGATTGGAACATGTGCATTTAGCCCTCCCAATAGAAATAAGTTTTGATGAATAGAATTAATGGGAAACACGTTGATCTTGTAAGCACTAATGGAGGGGAACGTAGCCATAAAAAGCCTGCAGGGGCGGACAGTCCGCATGCGCGGCGTTTTTGAATCATTTGATTGAAGAACAAACATACTCAGCATGCAAAGTCCGCTAAGAGAATCATGTAAGCAATCGTAATCGGCCAGATATGGATACAGTTTTTAATGATGGAAAGACATTAACATTTGATTCCCTTTGTAACAGAATTGGACGCTTGAAGACAGTCTGTGCGAGGAACCCCTGATGAAACGTATAGTAGTGAAACGCGATAGCGCTAAAGATGGCGTTGGGTGACTGAAATTAAGATAAGCACAGTTTTTGACTAATATATTGAAACACAAGTCTGATAAGCGATATAAATGGTCATTGTTGCAATAAGGAGCGCTTGTAAGGTTAAGATGTAAAAACCGGAAGTGCAGCTCCAGTGAAGTCTGAGACCAGTCGCTTAAAGACCACAATAATAATGTCTGAAGTACGTTTGATAGAACAAGTTATGGGAGCACGTATGTAATTGAATTTCCACAGTTATAGATCGAGCAAACTTTTTGTTTAAGTCTTAACGATAGATATTGAAGAGCATGGCGGATAGTGTGGAACCCTGTGGTAATCCTTGATGATGTTGGAAGGGGGGGAAAGGTTGTTGTGTTTGTGCGGATCAGTTGTTGTCTGTTTGTCAGTTAGGAGCGGAACCATTGTAGTACGGTGTCCTTAATTCCTATTTCCTGGAGTCTGTGTAGGAGAATGCTGCTGATATGTCTAGGAAGAGCATGGCGTATCCAGAGTGTTTGGCCTGTGTGCCTTTGGTGAGGGTGTTCAGTAGCGTCGTCATGAGGGTTTCAACTACATGGTATGGGCAAAATCCATGTTGTTGCAGGTCCAGTATTTTGTTGGTGTCTAGGGGGTCTTGGAGTCGTTGAATGATCTTCTCCATAATTTTGGCGGTGAATGGGAGGCTTGCTATTGGTCTGTAGGAGGCTGGGTCGAGTGGATCCAGGTTGGGTTTTTTTAGGGTCGGAAGGATGATAGATGTCTTGAGGATGTCTGGTATGTGTCCTTGCTTGTGGGATTCATTGACAATGTGGGTTAGGGGTGTGCTTATGTCTTTGGATTTCTTTATCCACTCAGCAGGGCAGGGGTCTAGTGGAGAGGTGGTGGTGTTTAGGCAGGAGATAGTGGATTCTATTTGTTCAGTTGTGATTGTTTCAAATGTGCTCCAATCCGTGGCTTTGGTGGTATGGTAGGTTGTTGATGTTGCATTCTGTTGTGGTTTGTTTGGTAGCTGGAGCTGTTTGTATTGGTGTGCTAGTAGTTCAGGTGGGATGTTCGGTAGCTGATCCGGGTGCTTTTGTTAGCTTCTTGACTATCTCGAAGAGCTTGCGTGGTTTGTTTAGTGAGGTAAGTATGATTTTTGAGTGGTAGGCTCTTTTTGCTTTATCAGTTTCTGTGTGGTATGAGTCGAGGTTGCTTATGTATTTTGCTTTGTCCGCTTCCTTTTTCTTTTTTCTCCATTTTCTTTCGGTTCTTCTGAGTTAAGTCTTTAGTTTCCGTAGGATTGGGGTGTACCATTTTGCTTTTGTCACAGTAGTTCTTGTTTTGGTGTTGGTTGTTGTTGCACAGGATGCAGAAGCGATTGTAGTGTTCCAGTTTTTGATCAGGTCTTCAAGGTTGGAGGAGTTTGATTGGAGTTTGGGTAATGTTTGTGTTAGGAAATCCTCTTTGTTGAATGGTTTGAATCTTCTTTTAGGTTGGTTGTTCTCTTTGGGTTTTTTGTGATTGTATATATAGGTAATGTTGATGAGATGGTGGTCAGACCATGGCACGCATGTGATTTTTGGGTTTGTAGATGTAGAGATGTTGTGGGAGTTCAGGAATATTAGGTCAAGTGTGTTCCCATTTTCGTGAGTTGGGTCATGTATAATCTGTGTGTTAAGTCCATTGCTTCCATGGCATTGATGAAGGCTTCGGCGTGTTTATCTTGTAGTGAAGGAAGGTTGAAGTCTCCAAGAATTAATTGCTCTTTTGTGGAGATGGCACTCTCTGATACATGTTTTAGTATGTCTGATAGATTGGTGCTTGGTGTGGGTGCTCAGTAGATTAGGCATATGGAGAGGTGTCTGTTGGTGAGAGTGAGTATGTCCGCTTTGTTGGTTGTTTCTGACGCATGGTTCCTGAGGTGAAGGTTGGATCTTGCAATGATGGCTACTCCTCCTCCTCTGGCATGGGCTCGGGAGCAGTTGTGAAGACTGTATCCATTAGGTGTTAGTTGGTTCATGATCACTGTATCTGTGTCTGTTAGCCATGTTTCCGTTATACAGAGGATGTCGATGTTTTCTGTTGAGATCAGGTCCTGGAGCATGTAGTGTTTGTTTCTGACTGAGCGTGCGTTTATTAGTGTGATTGAGAGAGGTTTGTCATTTGTGGGATTGGGGGTGTGGGTTTGCGTGGGAGGTGTGTGAGTGCTCCTTGTAGTTGGGGAGTTGGAGGTGTTTGTGTGTTGGGTGTTTGTGTTGCTTGGTGTGGGGTGGTTGGGGAGTGTGTTGGTGCTAATGAGGTAGTAGTTAATTGGGATTGGGATCAGTGTTTGGGGATATATTGGAGCTAGGAATGGTGGCATGGCTTGTGGGGTACCTGGGAGTCTGTGGGCTGTGGCTGTTCTTGTTGGAGTCCGTGGGCTGTAGGCGGGTCTTGCTGGTACTCATTGGTGGTTCTCAGGGTGTTTTTCTGGGCTTCTAGGGTCTTCTCATGTGGTATGATGTTGTCACTGTTTGTTGGGTTTTCTTGTGATTGTGGCTGCGTCTAAGGGCAACGCCAAAAAAAAAAAGAATTTAAGAACATAGAACCCATACTCTTAAAAGATAGCCGCAAGCAACACAGAGTACCATAAAAGGAGCACAATACATGTAAAAAAGGTTTGCTCTTTGTCACTGGTTTCAATTTTGTTTCGTTACAGTAAGACTAACGAACATTGAGTTTGTTTGTAAAGCACATGGTTGTGTTCACAGGGAACTTACTGTCTATTCCTATATCTTATGTGCACGTTTTTATTTCTGCTGGTCCTCTGTTGGCATTAGTGGTTATAGTCTCTGTATTCCTTTCCATTCACTTTAATATCTGTTCATCCTTCTGGTGCTCTATCAACCCACACGTGGATATTCTAATATCATTTTTTACATGTATTGTGCTACTTTTATGCTACTGTGTTGCTTGTAGCTACCTTTTAAAAGTATGGGTTCTATGTTCTTAAATTCTTTTTTTATTATGCACAGATTTTAGGTATCTTTTACATGTTTTTAAGAATGGTTTAAACTTTATTTATTTTTCTTTATAAAAATCTTTTGTTTTTATGTTGGAGGTTTTGAGCCATACCCCCTGATGAAGATACGAGTTGCTGAAACACTGCTGGTGGTGGGGTTTTACCAATAAAGTCTATTACGATTTTGAGAGGGTGTGCTGGTATCCTTGATCCTGCTCCAAACAAAATGGGCGCAATCACGAGATGCTGCCCTTTAGCCTCACACTAGGGAGCAGCACCATGAGATTACAGCCATCTTTCTTCAGGCGTATGAGAAGGGCAGGAGAGAGAAAAGCTCCTGCCCTTTTCATAGGCCTGAACAAAGATGGCACAACCTCACAGTGCTTCCACCTACCGTGAGGCTAGAGGGCCGTCTCATGTTGGAGGCCATTTAGTTTGGGCCGCATGACGGGGCAGGAGCCTAGAGAAGCGCTTCTGCTCTATTTCTCCACTAGACCACCAGGATCATTACAGGTATGTATGTAGTGGGGGGGGGGGGGAGTCAAGAGGCCCCCCCTTTTGCCAGCTCGCTAGCCAGGACTGTTTTTTTGATCAGGGAGCTGGGAGGGGGGCTGCAGCCCCCCCCATCCTTTAAATAGTGAATCTGAGGGAGGGAGGAGGCTTTAGCCCGATTGGCTAGCAGGGTTACTTTTAACTTTGGGGGTGCACCGAATCCCCCTTGGGGAGCTCTTGAGAGGGATCAGGAACTGTTCGGTGGGATCAATGCTGAAGGGCATGTTTATTTTTTATTATATCGTGTGTGTGGTGGGGGGGAATGACAGGCCTGATCATGGCAGTTGGGGGGGTATGGTAGCGATTGGGGCACAGCTACTGACAGCTCTGTGCACCAGATCGGTGTACTCCTACCCCATGGATTTACCATGGGGACCTACGGTACCTGTTGCAGCAGGCACTGCAGGATCTTTCCCACGGTATCTGCTAAGGCAGGTAACGTGGGAAATCCAAACCTCTGCAGGACCTCCCCCGAGAATGCCCCTTGCAGATACTGCAGAGGTTTGTTGCTTGCCAACGCACCATGTTAGCAGCCAAAACTAATATGGTTTAGTAAATCTACCCCTAGGAGTCTTTAATTGAGACTTGGGACTGGGAGTGTTGCAGAAGGGTAGTGGGTATATTGGAGGTGGAGACTAGGACTATGTGACTTCAAGAGAGTGTGTGACAAGCACAGAGGGTCTCTAAAGGAGAGGAAAGGATTCTAGAGCTTAGTAGTTGATATGTGTGGATGGGCAGTCTCAATAGGCCATATGCTGTTTATCTGCTGCTATTTTCTATAGAGGGAGATATTCTATAGAGGGGGCAGCTAGCGCTGCTCTGCACATTAACCAGGTTGCATTAATCCCATTACTGTTCCGTGTACATTTATGTTAATTTTTGTTTGATGTTCAAATTGGTTCTTTGTTCAAATTTGTTCTATGTAAACCACGATTAGGCAGTATATAAAATAAATAAAGTGGTTAGTCATCACCACTGAACTTTGAACCTGGATATTCTCCAGGACCAAGCAGGAAGTCAGTCCTCACATATGGGTGTCATCGGCGCCGATGAAGCCCCAGCGGAGCATTTCCCCAGCTTTCTATGAAAGCCTTTGGGAATGCAGGCACGCATGCACGGTTCCCTTCCCGCCTAAAAGTACCATCTTACCTCAGTCTCTTTTTTTTCCGTGAAGCCCACCGGACGTGTGTCCTGTTCTCCCGGTTAAAATTAGATTTTTTTCGGTGATTTTTGCTATTTTTTTCTCCCGGTTCAACGCCGGTTCCCCTCCCGCTGGGTTCGGTACACCGGTATCGAGACTGATTCTTCTTTTTCGGTTTTTGCCCATCGTGGCTGGCATTCGCGCCCTTTTTTTCCATTTTTCCCTGGAAGGCCGGTCTTTTGACCTCGCGGGGACTCTTTTTTTCCCCGATGGCTTCCAGCGGTTTTAAAAAGTGTGATCGGTGTAAGAAACTGATGTCTCTCACCGACACACGCGACTGCTGCCTTTGGTGCCTCGGCCCCGACCACGACTCTAAGTCATGCGGGCCATGTGGGAAGATGTCTTCCAAGGCACTCCGAAGTCGCCAGCAGCAAAACGAAAGGCTTTTCTCGGACTCAGCCTCCGGCCGGGCCCGGACCTTGTCTGAGGCCTCGACATCTCGGGATTCCGATCCCGAGCGCCATCGAAGCTCCTCGGACAGGGGGTCCCCCGACCGGGAACGCAAGAGGAAGAAGCGGCTCACGAGGGCGTCGTCAGAGGAGGTCCCTGGCTCCTCGAGGGCCAGGTCTAAGACCCCCGACCGTCGCCCCGGGCCCGTGGAACTCGAGAAGCCTGCAAATGTTCCTCGCATGGAGTCGGAGTCTGCTGGACACATAAGCCCCGTAGTCCTCGAGGACTCTCCTCCCAGGGAGCTGACTTCGGGCCCGGTGCCGCTGGGGCCCGAGTCAGTGGCTGCTGCGTCTCCCGAGCTGAGTCTCAGGATGACAGCCTTGGAGAGTAGATTGTCTGCCTTCATGGAGCAGCAGCGGGCACTGATGGCCAGCCTGTCTGGCGCATCTGCCCCGACCACCGGGACATCGACTTCAAAATCGAACCCGGAGACCGAGCCGATACTAGAGTCCATCGTGGCTCGGAGTCGACCTCGGTCGCGGTCTCCCTCGACCTCCCGTTCGGGACCGAGGGCGTCGATGCCGGTGCCTCCGGCATCGGGGTGGGTGCTCTAGGGCCCCGCGGGGTCGGACCCTCACTCTTCCTCGGATGAGTCAGCTTGGGAGACGGAGGACGAGGAGTCTCCTGATACCTTCAAGACTCGGTGCGTCCCTTCGGACTCACCGCAGTCTGAGCCCCGGAATAGGTCCCCCCTGGAGGATACTCGGTTCTCGGAGTTCGTCCGGGATATGGCCGCTGCCTTGGCTATCCCAGCGGACCCCGAGGAGGAGCCTCGAGCTGAAGAGCTCGAGGCCCTACAGTATGACTCTCCTCCGAAGGAGGCCTTTACTGTTCCGGTTCCTCCGATGCTGGAACGGCTCCTCTTCTGTATGTGGGAGGCACCGGCCTCGGCGCCGGTTCTCAGCAAGCGAGTCGATTCTATGGTTGTGGAATCGGCCATGCATCGTCTCAAGAGCCAGAAGATGCACTCCGCGGTGCCTCCTGGCAGGGAGGCCCGGAACCTCGATGGCGTCGGTAGAAAGTGCTTCCAGGGCTCGATGCTTGCTTGCCATGTTCAGTCCTACCAGCTGTACATGGGCATGTACTTGCGGGATCTGGCCAAGGAATTGGCCGGGTTCTCTGCTGGTCTCTCCGGGGAACCCTTGCAGAGATTTAAGTCCTTGTCCTCGGGGATTCGGGACTGCTCGAAGTTCATGTCCCGCGCCGCCTACGATGGCTTTGAGGCTTCGGCCCGAGTTGCGGCAGCCGGCATCACGGCTCGACGCCAGGCATGAGTGCAGTCATCGGACCTCGAACCATGGGTTCAGGACAAGTTGGTCAATGTCCTTTGCCGAGGTAAAAACCTTTTTGGCAAGCCCATGACCGAGAAGGCCGCTCAGCTCGAAACTGAGCACCTCACACGGACAAGGCTGTCGAGGAAGACCTCTGCCCCTTCTCATAAAAAGAAGGGCTCAGGTAAAAAGCCCTTTTACCCGAGGAAGGGCACTGCCTACAAACAGTACCCGCAATATCAGGCTGCCCAAGCTGCCCCCCAGGGTCAGCAAGCCAAGGGCCAGGGTAATGGGCCCCGTAGGCAGAGGACCCCCAAGCCTCAGGCCCCTGCTACCACTCAGCAGGGTGGGGGTTTTTGACTCCTTGAGCGTAGCCTCTCCTCCACTGCTCTCCCAACCCTGCACAGGAGGTCGCCTCGCCCTCTTTGCCCACCAGTGGCCCCTTGTCATCGGGGACAGTTGGGTGCTGGAGATAGTCCACAAGGGCTATGCCCTCCATTTTCACCAACTGCCTCCACCATATTTTCCAGGGGAGCCTCCAAGGCCTCCCCTGCACACAGACCTTCTTCTACAAGAGCTTCATGGTCTGTTGGTGGACAGGGCGGTGGAGCCTGTGCCTCCCCACTCTTGGGACTCTTCTGCCCTACCTCCAGCAGGGAGATTGGCTATGCTCCTTAGATCTAAAGGATGCGTACACTCACATCCTCATTCATCCAGACCACAGAAAGTACCTCAGGTTCATTGTGGGAGGAAACCATTATCAGTACAGAGTGCTGCCTTTCGGCCTCACCTCCGCCCCCAGAGTCTTTACAAAGTGCCTAGCAGTGGTGGCGGCCTACCTGAGAAATCAGGGAATCTTTGTCTTCCCCTATCTAGACGACTGGCTCATCAGGGGTCAGACGTGCCAGGAGGCCAATCAAGCCACCCTCAGGACTGTTGCTCTTCTACAAAGCCTAGGGTTTGTGATAAACTTCGCAAAGTCCACTTTGCTCCCCTCCCAGAACTTCATAGGAGCAAGGCTTTCTTGCCAGCAGACAGGGCCCAAAGGTTGATGGCCTTGGCAAATCAGTTTCTCAGCAGGTCCCTGGTCTCCGCCAGACTCTGCCTGAGGCTTCTAGGCCACATGGCTTCGACAGTACATGTGACCCCCAATGCCAGGCTCCATATGAGGCCTGCACAGTGGTGTCTTCGGGCTCAGTGGTCACAGGCCACAGGCAGCCTCAGAGACAGGATAAGGGTGTCCAAACCATTTCTGCACTCCCTCAACTGGTGGCTGCACCCACCCAATCTACTGAAAGGGGTGCCTTTTCAGATTCCAGGGTACACAGTAGTGATGACAACAGATGCCTCACTGCAAGGCTGAGGAGCTCATTGTCTGGGCAAGTGCACCCAGGGCCTCTGGTCTCCCTGGGAAGCTGCACAGCAGATCAATCTCCTCGAACTCAGAGCTATTCAATTAGCACTCAAAGCTTTCACTCCTACCCTGGCTCACCAGTCTGTCCTGATTCAGACAGACAACCAAGTTGCCATGTTTTATGTGAACAAACAGGGCGGAACTGGGTCCAGGATCCTTTGTCAGGAGGCTCAGGACCTTTGTTCTTTTGCCCTCAAGTACAACATGCTCCTCAGGGCTGTGTACCTTCCAGGCCAGGACAACTACCTGGCAGACAGATTAAGCAGAATACTGCAGCCCCACAAGTGGCAGCTGCATCCTTCAGTAGTTCAGAGGATCTTCCTGAAATGGGGTCTCCCTTTGATAGATCTCTTTGCCAGCCCAACGAACAAGCAACTGCCAAAGTTCTTCTCCAGGCAACCGCATCCTCTGCGGATAGCAGCGGATGCTTTTCTGATATCCTGGTCTCAGGGCCTCCTCTATGCGTTTCCTCCCACGCCCTTGGTGGCCCAAACTCTCTTCAAGATTCTTCAGGACAAGGCCTCGGTCCTGCTGGTGGCTCCCAAGTGGCCGAGACAGCCTTGGTTTCCTCTTCTGCTTCAACTGGCGGTGGATCCTCCACTACCTCTGGGGTTGCAACCCGACCTTCTCTCACAGGAGCAGGGTTCCCTTCTGCACCCCAATCTCAAAGCTCTCAATTTGATGGCCTGGAGGCTGCAAGGGTAGTCTTGGCTCCCTGGGGCCTGCCTCAGGAGGTTGAGGAGGTTGTCCTAGCCTCTAGGAAACAGTCCACTAGGAAAACCTATGCTCTCAAATGGAAGAGGTTTTCTGTGTGGTGTCAGCTACGTACAGAAGATCCTTTCTCCTGTACTGTGCCAGTAGTCCTTCAGTACTTACTGCACTTGTCAAATCAAGGTCTTAAATCCAATTCTGTTCGGGTCCACCTCTCAGCTCTAGCAGCTCACCGCTCTCTGGTGGAGGGACATTCTCTGTCTGGTCACCCCTTGGTGTCTCGCTTTCTTAGGGACTTGCTTTTGCTCAAGCCTCCTATCCGTCCTCCTGCCCCTGAGTGGGAGCTGAATGTGGTCTTGCAGCAACTGACTCGCCCACCTTTTGAGCCGATGGCTACTTGTCCACTATGCTTCCTCTCCTGGAAGACACTCTTCCTGATAGCCCTTACCTCGGCTAGGCGAGTAAGTGAGCTTCAAGCCCTGGTCTGTGATAGGCCTTACACCAGGATTTATAGGAACAGGGTAGTCCTTAGGACTCATCCAAAGTTCCTCCCTAAGGTTGTCTCCTCTTTCCACCTCAACCAGGAGGTGGTTCTTCGAACATTCTTCCCTAGGCCTCATGCAAGCCAGGCTGAAGCAGTCCTGCATACCCTGGACTGTAGGAGGGCCTTATCCTTCTACGTTGACCGTACGCAGGGGCATAGAAGGGCTACCCAGCTCTTTGTCTCCTTTGACCCCAATAAGTTGGGGTTGCCTGTGTCCAAGCGTACCTTGTCCATGTGGGTAGCTGACTGTATCACCTGGGCTTATAAGGCGGCTGACCATCCTTTGCAGGGTCGGGTTACGGCCCACCGAGTTAGGGCAATGGCTGCCTCAGTGGCTCATCTCCGCTCTGTGCCCTTGGTAGACATCTGCAGGGCTGCAACTTGGTCTTCAAGCCAGACTTTTGCGGCCCATTACTGCCTGGAGAGGGAGTCCCGTAGGGACAGTTCTTTTGGCCAAGCAGTACTCCGGAATCTCTTTGAGGTTTAGGCAACTCCTGCCCTCTGTTGAGCTACCGGTGGAGGTTGTGTCCTTGAAAAGCCTTTCTTTGCTGCTGAGACTAGAGGGAGTTCTCTTGTTCAGCCTGGGTTCCTCGGTAGCCCAGAGCTGGGGAGTCACCCATATATGAGGACTGACTTCCTGCTTGGTCCTGGAGAAAGAGTAGTTACTCACCTGTAACAGGTGTTCTCCAGGAGCAGCAGGAATCGGTCCTCACAACCCTCCCTCCTCCCCTTGGAGTTGCAGTTGTACATAGTTTATTTTTCATTTTTGTGTGCTGTTCTTAGCTATGTCATTTGACTGAGGTAAGATGGCAACTTTAGGCGGGAAGGGAACCGCGCATGCGTGCCTGCATTCCCAAAGGCTTTCATAGAAAGCTGGGGAAATGCTCCGCTGGGGCTTCATCGGCGCCGATGACACCCATATGTGAGGACTGATTCCTGCTGCTCCTGGAGAACACCTGTTACAGGTGAGTAACTACTCTTTCAATGCCAGGGCCATATCCCACACCTGCATTGAATATCCAGGTTGGCCAGATAGTGTGTTAGCTAACCAGCTAGCGGTGATATGCAGTTGCTGCTGGTTAGCTAAAGCGGCAAAAGTTAGGCAAGCTTTTGGGATAACTGGCTAGCAGTTCAATATCGCTGCTAGCCAGTTATCCCCATGGGCCGCCCCCAGAAATTCCCAATACTTGCCAGCTAGCATCAGGGCATGGCACTAACCATATTAGTGCTGCTCAATATCCTCCTGAGTGCCATTTAGGTGATTTGCAGATCTGCAAACTGCCTAAATGGCTTTGAATATCCCCTCCCCCTCCCCCCCATATGTTTCTGTGCTATGTTTCCATGTAACAGGCAAACCTCATGAGGGGACGAAATTCTTCCTACTGGTCAACCAAGAAGTCGGGAACAGACTACAGTACTTGGTTTATATGAATAAATAGGGACAAGAAATGGAGATACATTGCAGGCAAAGATTAGCATAGGGGGAAAAAACCCCAAACGATTCCAATTAAGTACCAGCTAGTTTGCTATCTTTTCTCCGTATACTGAGTTTCATCCCCACCTTGGCTGACTGCTCCTGATGGGCACTGATCTGACTTGTAAAATATTTCCTGTGTTTCCCTCTAGTTTCCTGTATTTTACAAAAGGTAGAGCTGATCTCCCTGAACTGCTTGTACCAGTAACCTTACGGTCAGAAATCCACAGTCCAGCTTTCTTGCTGTGCAAACTTGGCGGATCTTGCAGCTGTGATCTCTTCTAAGGTCTGGTTTTCAAGGTGCCCACAATGAATGTTTAGCAAGAGTTTGCATGACCCAGGTTAATTTGCATATCTTGGTTTCATTGAAAAACAGATGTGTTTGGCCATCATTGGACTAAGCTGTCTGACCCTGGCTCACATAGGATTTTCTACCAAATGTCAGCAATTTTGCAACTGTTCTTTCCCGGCAACTATGTTAGAATTTGATAATATGTCATGGGAATGAAACTGGTCTAAAAATATGTTTTGGAATCTTTAACTGTTCCTGATTGATCTGCCTTGCTTTGCTTTCTCCGACTTCCCTGAAAGCACTTTATTTCTTGAGTAACTACCAAGGCTTCCTCAAACTCTGCTGATTGCAAGCCTCCCAGCCGTCTGTTTTTCTCCCTTCTTTCTTTGTAATGCCTGATGGAAAAGTGAATGCAGACCTCTTGCATGTTATCAGCATGTTACTGCAGCTCTGTCCACAAGAAGGTGATAGCATAATGAGACGTTTTTCACCCAGTCTGTATCCATGGGAAAAATGCTTGTTAAATCTGGCTCCATGGCATTGCCATCAGATTCACAACAGATTAGTAAAGTGGAGAAACGGGTGGGAATATGAGCCATCCCAGGGTTTGCACTGTACCCTATGATATGCTTCCCATCTATTTTAAAGTTATGCTGGAAGGTGATTTTTTTTGTGCATATTTTGCCTTTATTCTTTGTGGATATATTCATATTTAACTTTTATAGTATTACAAAACTACCAGATGTTTGTCTTGCTGTACAAAGTTTTATAGACTAACTGTAAAGCACTGTATCTTTTAAATAAAAAATGAAGGCCTCAAACGGTTTCATACTTTATTTCCTGCTGTTGTAATGAAAGGGAATTCTTTCTTTCTCACATCGTAAAGAGTCTGAGAGACTTTCATTCTACACAACCACCACAGCACAGTCTTCATAGCAAGCATAGTGCCTTTACCTCTTTGCAGACAACGTTCCAATTCCTTGGGGCAGACGTGCCAGAGTTTGATAAGGTATTAAAAATTGCTTCAGATTTATGAATGAAAATATCCCCATGCAGAAAATGATAGGGTGAAAACTGAAAGCAAATAACTATGCTAAAGCACAACTTCGAGAAATTCTTCTCTCGCTGGGGATCAGCCTTCTGGATGGGAACTTGGCCAACTTAATGGCAGTATTGTGCACCACTGATACAGAGATTCCTAATCAAGATATATTTATTTTTACCAGTTAGTTGGAAGGTCTGTTTGTTTTTGAAAATGCTTTCTCTTCCCTTTTTCAAAAGTTAAGGAATATTTTGAATGTTTAGAAAGCTTCTGCAGTATTTCCACTTATACCATTAGAAAGCCTACAAAATTCTGCTATTCTGAGTCTCCCTGGAGATTTTTAAAAAGTATGTATTGGCCGAATAGCAGCTTTTTAGGATGCACGTTGTTTACAACCTGCACTGAGCTTAGAGATGTGATGCATGGTCCTGGAGAGAGAAGAAGGGGAACAGTCTGCCTCTATTGCATTGAACCCCAGTGCCGAGGTAAGCTTTGGAGCAAACAGCTCTCCAGATTGGTTAAGGGTATTGGACTGTGCCATTTGGAGGTGGGAAGATTAATACAAGGCTGTGGGGGGGGGGGGGGAATAAAAAGGTGACTGCGAAAATTCTCTAAAGCTGTCAGTAACTGCATTTTTTAAAGCAAGATCCACTGCTACAGGAGCTATTCACCCATACAGGATACCGGCATATGTTAACTACTCAGATTCCCCAGCATAACAAAGGATGGCAGAGAGAGACCAACATGGTCCATCTAGTCTGCCCACATGAGACTTGTTTGCTTCAGCTAGGGTGCACATGGAAATGTATAGGTATATTTAACACACAATCTTCTTTCCCCTATGTCTTTTACTTGTCCTTGCCATTCTTTTCCTACCACTACTTTCCAAGCATGCTCAAAATCTCATTGCCTCTATCACTAGGCCATTTCAAGCCTTGCTATATTCAACTTTGCTTCTTACTGTACAGAATCAGCACTTAGGTCAAGCACCCATACCCTCTTCAGTACTTTATTGGCATATTTTGGAAGTATCCTCATAGCCACCAACGTTACCGAGGCTGTTGTAAAAGGTTTGCTAAAATTTGACTTTCAATCACTGATTCCATGCAGGTCACCCCAAAACCTTGAAAGCTTGATGCTGGTGTGCAATGGCTTTTTAGAGTCGTAACTGCTGGTCTTTGCAAGCTAGCCAAAGATGTGTTTTGCTTAGCAGGCAGGCAGTGAAGATCACAAGCCAACCCGGTTCCTGTACTAAACACGTTTATGCAGCTTGCTCAATAAAGGAGCTAAACTTCTGAACATGATAAACACAATATATTGATTAACCCACCTTAGAACTAGGACGAACATATATAAGAACATGCAATAAATGATCAGATTAATAATTTTTGAGTAATATAACCATCTTGTTTTTCTCACATAACATCCCAGCTGCTCAAGCCCTATTGACAGGATTAGGACTGTACCAGTTTGCATGCGCTGCAGAAGGGGTTGGATGGGGTACTCTTGTGGTAGGCTATGGCCTGTAAACTAGGCCTAGACCCCAACCCCCACCTGAGACTAGTGTTGAAGAGAACCAGAGTTTGAGAAACTGCTTTAAACTGCTTTTGAAAAGTTTGTATAATTCCTTTATGCTGATGATAGACATGTTCCTGCATTCCCTGAGCTAGAAATGGCCTTGAAGTAGAAATGTATCAATGTCTAAGACTATGCCTTTGTTAGAATAGCCTGAGAAGGGGGAACAGGGAGCTAGACCCAGAGAGGGTCCCTGATTGGACAGGTGCAAGGGGCGTTGGGACCAATAGAAAGGTTGCCTGTATCAAACTGTAAAAATTGTATATAAGGAATTTGCTCCTGTACTCCATTGCTCAGTCCTTTTTGGATACTCTCCTGTCTGAGCCTGTGCACAATAAATTGGCTTGGATCCTGCAACTGACTCCTGGTTTTATTCATTGCATGCACTTCGCTGCTACATATTCTTGGTGCTTTGGGCTGGGAATGTGCGAGTAGTGGATGGTATTCAAGTGAATATACCACGTTTTACCGCCTCAAGGTTTGGTCCGGCTGGAACCGTGTCTGGCTGACCGCAGGGGAAACCTCAGGCGCCACCGGTCCTCTTGTATCGGAGAGGGTTCCGCCTTGCCTCGGCGGGCTACTGGATCCGGCCGGCCAACACCTCCAAACCCGAGGGGAGTCCAGGATTCAACGCAAGAACTGGTTCTGTAGCGGGTACCGGATCCAGTGAGTAGAACTTTTGTTGCTATCTAGTCAGCTAGCTTGGGAAATGTCTTGCATGAGTGCGCGAGACTAAATTGGTATGGTACCGAGAGCCTGATCACCTCTCAGGGCAAGTCCGAGTACGCCTTGCATGAGTTCGCGAGGCCGAAACTACTGCCCTTGGTTCAGCAGTCCGAGTATGTCTTGCATGAGTACGCGAGACGCCTTGCATGAGTGTGTGAGGCCGGCTGCTGTTGGTTAGTAAGGTAGGCCTGGGAATTTGGGAAAATGTTCCTAGCATGTCTGTTTGTGTCTCCCTCTGTTTCTAGGGCTGCCCGGACCCCTTACCAGCAGTCCGATCACCCGCACCCTCTGTCGTCTAACCGCGGGTTTCACTTCTGGTATAATGTAAGGTTCTTAATTAAGGAACAGTACTGAGAAAAGGGGAAAAAAATACCTCAGGAGTCACTTTAAGGAATCGAGTCTAAGCACAGAACAGTGAAGACGAGTTGTCTCTGTGTTCTTTCAGCACAGGGTCTCTCTAGCAAGCAGAGGGAGAAGGGGTGTGTCTTTCACACAGCCTGCAGAAAGGAATGTTTTAGTTCCTATTAACCCCTTCCGATCTCCTCAACTGTTTTAGTTATATCTCAGCCCTGCCTGTATTTCTACGTCAACTGTTCCTGTTATCTTATTATTTTTATTTATGTATTTATTCTCTGATTTATGGGGGAAACCTGAATGGCTTAGAGGTCCGAGTATGGACCAAGGGAGGAGGAAAGTGTTAATTTTCCAGATGCTGGAGAGTGAGAGAGTGACGTCTGTGGGATTTGATAGAGAGAAACCTGAATGAGTGAGAGACAAAGGTTTTGAACAGCATTTTTGAACAGCATGGGCGGGGGTGTATCTATACTGAGACTTCTGCAGTGTTTCCTTAAGAACTTTAAGAGGGGTTTCTCTGGTGATTATGTAATTGTAATGACCCCAGGTTGATGGGAAGTTTTATGTGAACGGGAATGCCCCCCCCCCCCCCTGTCTTTATAGAGTGCACCCAGAGGAACACTGCCATATAGTTCTGTCACGCTGGAAATGTTGGATTTTGCTGGCATGTCTGTTTGTGTGTGTGTGAATGAGAGGTCTTGAAACACAGACCAAGCGAGTGCGGACTCCTGATTAGCGCAGTTCCTGGCCAGGCGACTGCGCCCAGGTCGCAAAAAGGAGGAAGCGTTTGGTGTTTGTCTACCTATTTGTTCCTAGGGCTGTACGGACCCCTTACCTGCAGCTCGACTACCCGCCCCTACTGTCTGTTGTTGTGTACGTCATTATGGGAGGGTCAGAGTTCATGCAAACTCCGTTGAAATGTATGATCAAGAATTTTAGCAAGGGATTTGCCGGAGACTATGGAATAAAAATGTCTCTGTCCCGATTAGAAATGCTTTGTGAGAGGGAGTGGCCTGTACTGGTCACTTCGTGGCCCCCTGGGGGTACTTTTGATGTTAGTATCATATCTTTAGTTCACCATATTGTACGAAAAGAACACCCTGACCAGTTCCCCTATATAGATTCCTGGTTAAGTGTTTGTGAAAAAGAGCCCTCCTGGATGAAGCATTGTTATGAGGA
This sequence comes from Ichthyophis bannanicus, assembly GCA_033557465.1. Taxonomy (NCBI): domain Eukaryota; kingdom Metazoa; phylum Chordata; class Amphibia; order Gymnophiona; family Ichthyophiidae; genus Ichthyophis; species Ichthyophis bannanicus. The sequence goes on from CM066031.1 coordinate 632,689,860, forward strand.
ACAGTGCAGGATACTTGTAGCAACCACAAGGGGGGTCCGGAAGGCTGGGGAAAAGAAACTGCCTGTCTATTCTACCCCAGAATCTCCAGATATTTTAACCCGTCCACCCCAGTATCTTTATAGGCCAGCCCCCTCAGCGCCGCCACCACCCCGGGCAGAGCCTGGCGCAGGGGAACACTTCCCATTTACCCCAAGTAGTCCACCAGCCACCTCCGCAGCAGGAGGATGCGCACCCCCTCTTGACCAGAAGCCCTGGTTCAGTTCAGAGTGCCTCGGGAGGACCATCGTCCACCGACGACACTGCCAGCAGGGATTCATTTGCCAGTTCGGAGTCACTTACTGCTGACAGCCAAGGCCCGGGAGCAGAATTCCAACAATCCAGACCACCTTATACTTTCAGAAGTACAACAGCAAGTCAGAGGGATGGTCACGTTATGCCATTACGCCAGGTCCCAGGTCTACCTACTCTTAATGACCAGGACCAGGTGATGGTGGGACCAACTAGTCTTGTTTATGTGCCCTTTTCCACCACTGATTTATTGAACTGGAAGACGCATTATGCATCCTATACTGAGAAGCCACAAGATTTGATTGAATTAATGTCCAGTATTATGCAAACCCATCAGTCTACCTGGGCTGATTGTCGCCAGCTCCTGTCTACTCTCTTCACTACTGAAGAACGAGCACGGATTGTGCAAGTGTCTACCCAATGGTTAGAAGAAAATCTGGTAGGAGAAGCAGGCCTAGATCCCCGGCAAGCAGCCGCCGTGGATTTTCCAAATGACGATCCTAGATGGGATCCGAACAGTGCCGATGGGGTGGCGGCCCTCACTCGGTTCTGCCAAGCCCTACTGCAAGGCCTGAAGAAAGGAAGCCAGAAGGCTATATCAGAAAGGTAGCGGAAGTCATCCAGCGTCCAGACGAGAGCCCAGCAGCCTTTTATGAACGCTTATCTGAAGCCTATAGACTATATACCCCATATGATCCGGCAGCCCAGGAAAATTTGCGCATGGTAAATGCGACCTTTGTGAGTCAGTCTCAGGGAGACATGAGACGGAAACTGCAAAAGTTGGAAGGATTTGCGGGCATGAATGCGGCCCAGTTAATGGAAGTTGCTCAGAAAGTGTTTGTGAATCGTGATCAAGAACGTCAGAAGAAAAGTGAACGTAAAATGAAGAAGAAAGCTGATTTCCTTGCTGCAACTTTAGTTGAACGACGAGGAGGAAGTTTCTTTAACCGAAGGGCTCGAGGACGTGGAAGGGGCCGAGGAGATGGTTGGCCCCCATTGGGCGCAAATCAGTGCGCCCACTGTAGAGAAGAGGGACATTGGAAGAACGAATGCCCGAACTTTGACTCCGCCTCCTGGAGGGGAGGAGGGAGCACACGGAGAGCAGGGGGGCGATTCCAGAATCGGGGAGGAATGTACCGCACATAGTTCCGACAAGATGAAGCAGCTATGGAGGGAATGGCAGCCGAAGGGGGCTACAGCATGGATGAAGACTAGGCCAGACCGGGCTCCAAGTTTCCTCTGGGTCCCCAGGAGCCTATGGTCAGTTTAAAAATTGGGGACCAATATATGGACTTTATGGTGGATACGGGGGCCAAACATTCAGTAGTAGCAAAACCAGTGGCCCTTCTGTCTTCTCGATCCATCACCATTGTCGGAGCTACTGGAGCTAGGGCCACAAAGCCTTTTTTGCAGAACCGCACTTGTGAACTAGGGGGACAGAAGATAACGCACCAGTTCCTATACATGCCCGAATGCCCAATTCGCCTTTTGGACTGAGATATGCTTGCTAAGCCCCAGGCGCAGATATCCTTTGTTGAAGGGGGAAAGATGGAAATGACTGTGAACTCAAAATCTGCTGTCCCCCGGGAAGAAGAGTGGCGGTTCTATAGTGCATCTCCGACCAAGGCAGCCAGCCCCTGTATACCCATCAGAATCTCAGCTCCGCCCGAGGTATGGGCGGAGGATAATCCTCCAGGCCTAGCAAAGAATATAGCCCCTGTGCTTGTCACCCTCAAACCAGGAGTGGAACCAGTGCATGTGAAACAATATCCTCTCCCGCGACCGGCGATTGAAGGAATTCGCTGTCATTTAATGAACTTACTGAAGTATGGACTTCTCAGAGAGTGCCAATCGCCCTGGAATACTCCCCTCCTCCCTGTCAAGAAGCCTGGGACAGGTGACTACCGCCCAGTGCAGGACTTGGAACGAGTAAATAATGCAGTTGAAACTATACATCCAGTAGTACCAAACCCTTATACTCTCCTGGGACTGATCCCCGCTGAGGCTACTCACTTCACCGTCTTGGATTTGAAGGATGCCTTTTTCTGCATACGGCTAGCATCAACCAGCCAACTTTTGTTTGCCTTTGAATGGGAAGACCCTACTACAGGAAGACGGAGTCAACTCACCTGGACTCGACTACCCCAAGGATTTAAGAACTCACCTACTCTCTTCAGTGCTGCTCTCAACCAAGATCTTTCAAGTTACTCTGTTACTCCGGGAAAAAGAGTCCTCCTCCAGTATGTAGATGACCTATTGATAGCCACCAACTCTAAAAGCGAATGCTCTGGGCGTTTTGACCCAATCCCTCGGATCTTGGCAGCGACCTGTAGCGTATCTATCCAGACAACTGGACACTGTAGCAAAAGGATGGCCACCTTACCTGAGAACCGTGGCTGCTACAGCTCTCTTGGTGAGTGAAGCCGACAAGCTCACTTTGGGTCAGAGTCTCCAAGTAATGGTACCACATTCTGTCCTGACTCTTATGGAACACAAAGGGAATTACTGGTTCACAAATTCACGAATGCTGGAGTACCAAAGCATGTTGTGTGAAAACCCCCGATTGCAGTTGATCATCAGTCAAGCTTTGAACCTAGCTATGCTGTTGCCAATTGGTCCGGGCCCCTCCCCCCTGATCATGATTGCTTGGAAATAATGGACACTGTATTCTCCAGCCGCCCTGATCTAACTGATGTCCCATTAAATGACCCTGAACGAACTTTCTTCGTGGATGGAAGTAGTCTTGTCATCAACGGACGACGATGTGCTGGTTATGCAGTGGTGACCCTGGACATGGTAATAGAATCATCAGTGTTGGCCCGGGGACTTCAGCACAGAAAGCTGAACTGATAGCCCTCACTAGGGCACTGATAATAGGGACAGGGCTCCGCTTGAATGTGTACACAGATTCCAAGTATGCCTTCACCACATTACACGCCCATGGAGCCTTGTACAAGGAACGTGGGTTAATAACCTTAGGAGGCAAGTCTATTAAATATGGTCCCTCATTTGTATCTCAAGTGACTCAACAGTTGGCCCAAGCTCTACAAGTGCAATGGAAATTACATTCAGCTTACAGACCCCAAAGCTCAGGAAAGGTAGAGCGTATGAACCACACTCTGCAATCCCAGTTGTCTAAACTCTGCCAGGAAACTCACCTGAAGTGGCCTCAGGTTCTTCCTATAGCCCTTCTCAGGATACGTTCAGTCCCCACAAAGTCATTAGGAGTTTTCCCTTTCGAGATTTTGTATGGGCGACCTCCGCCCATTGTCCAGGGAATAAAGGGGGATATGAACCAGATTGGGTCTGAAATCACTAGACAAGAGCTGTTGGCTCTAGGTTCTGTCTTGCAGGGTCTCCATGCCTGGGTACAAGACCAACTACCCATCACTCTAACTGAACCACTGCATCCCTTCAAGCCTGGAAGCACGGTGTGGATCAAGGAGTGGAGGAAGGAACCGTTATCGCCTCATTGGAGAGGACCCTATGTTGTCATACTATCAACCCCTACAGCAGTTAAGGTTGCAGAACTAGAACCTTGGATTCACCACAGTCGGGTAAAGCCAATGACATCTACTGAACTTTGTCACTGGACTTCAACAAACAATCCAGAATCGCCATTGCGACTCACGCTGCGGCGACAACCACCGCTGTAAGAGTCAACAGCCCTACTCCTGCCACCTACCGGAAGCTGGCAGGTCTACGTACGGCAGAAGCTTGAGGAATCTGCAACCCTACTCCTGTCACCAACCGGAAGCTGACAGGTCTACGTATGGTGGAAACTGTGGAAAAACAGAACTTCAGTAGAGAATTTGCAAATTTCTAGACGAATTCATTGAGATATTGTAATCATGATATATCTATGTATTTATGTTGTACTTACGGTAGCCCTGGGGCCCCTTAGAATGCCCACTGATATACCTCCTTGTATCACATGTTAGGGACCAGCCACATGGGCGAATGATGGGTCCTGGGGATACCGCACTCCTGTTTAGGTTTGAAGACTATTGTGTTTGCAGTTTTACTAATGGCAGCTATGTGTTTACTCCTTCCATGTTTTCTGCCTCTTTGTTTACGTATGGTTACCTCCATCGTTGACATTACCATTGAACGTAAGACAGCAGCACGGGTACTAGCCATGTGGAAGTATCAAGCTATACCCCGAGAAGAAGCATCAGTTTGCACAGGGTTTGTTATGTGATTATTTTCTCACCCTCTTTTATTCGGGCTGAGAATAATCAAAGGGGGGAATGTGGTAGGCTATGGCCTGTAAACTAGGCCTAGACCCCAACCCCCACCTGAGACTAGTGTTGAAGAGAACCAGAGTTTGAGAAACTGCTTTAAACTGCTTTTGAAAAGTTTGTATAATTCCTTTATGCTGATGACAGACATGTTCCTGCATTCCCTGAGCTAGAAATGGCCTTGAAGTAGAAATGTATCAATGTCTAAGACTATGCCTTTGTTAGAATAGCCTGAGAAGGGGGAACAGGGAGCTAGACCCAGAGAGGGTCCCCGATTGGACAGGTGCTAGGGGCGTTGGGACCAATAGAAAGTTTGCCTGTATCAAACTGTAAAAACTGTATATAAGGAATTTGCTCCTGTACTCCATTGCTCAGTCCTTTTTGGATACTCTCCTGTCTGAGCCTGTGCACAATAAATTGGCTTGGATCCTGCAACTGACTCCTGGTTTTATTCATTGCATGCACTTCGCTGCTACACTCTAGAACAAATGATGATTGATTTATGTTTTGCTAGTAGGAGTGAGGTTACTATAGACAATAACACCTTGGTTAACAGCGCTTGTTTCCACACTAGCATGTGACCTACTGCCTCTGGACATCCCCGTGCAGGGCAGGCCTGTTAGGACCCGATTCTGGACCGTGAACAAAACATTCCCGCAGTACATGGAATCGGGCCCCTGCCTGCCTGCCGTGATGTCTTCCACGCAGGCTCCTTTGGCTGCCTCCCTCCCCCTCTTCCCTGCTGCCCGATCCATAGCTGGCCAGCCAGGGCCAGGATCAGGTGGCATGGACACCCCCCCCCCCCCCCCGGCTGGACCTATTCGCCGGGTTGGTGCTGCTTATTCCATCTTCGAGGTGGAATAAACAGCACATCCTTTTTGACCAGGCAGGATGTTCAGGACCGTGTCCTGAATTGGCCCTGTACATCCTGCCAGGCTGGCCCACCCCTGCTCCACCCAGATCCCACCCCTGCTCCACCAAGATCCCACCCCTGCTCTACCCAGATCCCGCCCCCGCCAGCTCTCCCCATCCTGATGCTCTGTTTCGAGTCTGTAGGAATTGCCAGGCCATCCCCAGTGTCTTTTGATTTTGCTTTAAAGATTTATTCCTATTTTGTTATCCACGTTGAAATGTTTCATTTGAATTATATATAGTCTTAAAAATGTATAGAAAATCTATAAAAAGCCCTTTGGAGATCTCAGCTAACAAGTAGAAAGAAGTGAATTAGGAAGGGGAGTCAGAGGAGGGAAAACCTTGGGTAGTTGTGAATGAAGGCTTGTGGTGCCATACAGCACTAACCGTTAGCACACTTTAGTAAACATGCCCCTAAATGCAAAGGCCTAAAAAAAAAGCTCTTCTCCACTTTCAGGATCTGCTCTATCCCTGGCCATGAAAGCTTAGCGCTCACCTACATAAAGGCAGTTTTGTTCTGCCCCTACAGCTACTATCCCAAATAGATGTACTCCCGTTCAGAACAGGTTAAATCTAGCCATCCTCGCTTGTGGCTGCACAGTTCCAAATATGCAATAGTCTCTGTCATGGAAAATCATGGGGACCAGCCTATATCGTCCTCTTTCCTTTTACTCTGTCCAATTCACTGGGTTTTCTTTGTTCATATGGAAGGGCATTATGAGGGTATGACAGTAATGCAGGTGCTGAGGATTTCATGCTATCATTTACAGCACAGCTATGAAAAAGAGAGAATAAAAAAAAGCCGTGTAGAAGGTGTTTTTTTCACTAAGCCATTATGGGGAGAAGGGATATTCAAAGGTGAACTGCATAAATGCCACTTGCCAGGATATTCAGAGGCATCAATCTGGTTAGTGCCACTGACTATCCCTGGTTTGGGCTGCTAAACACCCTGACATTGAGCGCTTTGCATCAGGACATTGAAGCAGCGAAGTGCAAACAATGAATAAATCCAGGAGTCAATTGCAGGGTCCAAGCCAATTTATTGTGCACAAGGCTCAGACAGTCAAGCTTCAAAAGGACTGAGCAAAGTTCTTACAGAGACATATTCATTTTATACATTTCCTTTCAGTTTGATACATGCAGACTTTCTATTGGTCCCATCGCCCCCTGCATTCATCCAATCGGAGATCCTTTCTGGGCTTAGCACCCAGTTCCCTCCTCTAGGACTGTTCTAACAATGGTACAGTTTCTAGGTATTGATACAATTCTACTGCGAGGTCGTTTCTAGCTCTAGGAATGCAAGTATTGAAACATTTCTATCATCAGAACATAAGAGAATAATAAAGGATTTATGAATTCATGAAAAACCTCTTATTAAGCAGTGTAAAGCAGTTTTCTCAGACTTTTACAGATGTTTGTTTTTTTACTAAGATGAGGGTTGGAATCAGGGCCTAACTTATAGGCTTTTCGTATTTGCAGGCTATCATAGGCCATAGCCTACCACATTCCCCCCTTTGATTATTCGCACCTGCAAGTTAAAAAGGGTGGGAATTAAATCACATATTACTCGTGTAACAGCATCATGTTGGGGTATAGGTGATATTGCCACATAGCTAAAACCTTTGTAGCTGCCTTCCGTTCTACAGTGCTATCGATGACTGAGGTTATCATACGTAAACAAAGGGGTAAGAAAAATGGGAGAAACAAGCATACAGTTATCATGAATAATACAATAAACACAAGGGTCTTCAGACCACCTAACCATGAAAACGCTGAACCAAACCACCCATCAAGCTTCAGACCATGCCAGGTCTGGATAGGCACATATGTTTGTCTTCGCATTTGAGTAGCTATATCTTTAACAACTTGCCCATTATTGTCAATCTGCAAACAACAATTAGTTAAATTCAATTTTCCACATACTCCACCTTCAGCTGCTAACAAATAATCTAGAGCTAAACGATTCTGATAAATAGCTGTGCACATTTGTGTATTCTGCTTAGCTAAAAGAGTTAGTGCTTTACTAGTTTCATTAGTTATTATTTCAACAACAGCTTGTAAGCGTATAATACGATTTATCATATATACAGGAGTGCGGTATCCCCATGTTCCATCTTGTGTCCAAGTGGCGGGTCCGTAGTATGAAATGATTCTCTCAGGTGGCCACTCCTCATCATCCCATTTGTCCCATTGACCTATTTTCAAGACCTCTCATTTCTGTCGACTCTTGTACACAGGGAAACCCAATTGTTCTCCATGGGAAATGGGTAGAAGAAAGAAGGAAGGCTGTACTAGTTTTAGCTAGTTTTGCAATCCGGCCAGCAGCTGAATATCACCACTAACTGGATTGCAAAATCACAATCCGTGTAACCCAGATATGGCTCCGGCACTGAATATCCACAGCAAAGTTAAAATGGTGAAGGCCAGTTGTTTTAACTGTGCTGGCCGCCGCCACTGAAATTCCCCCTCCTCCCCCCTATATTTTTTTCCCTACAATAAGTATTTTATACAGGTATATAAATGAGGCTTTTCCTTGTCTATAATGGGTGCAGGGGGAAATAGGTGTTGCAAAAAGTATACAAAATTGATAATGTAGATATTGATGTATAGACAGGCCTTTTGGGCTTCTTGCCCTTAGCTCATGCTGAGTCTCAGATTGTGCAGGCTAAGGGAGATTTTCCTGCCTTTGTATACAGGAAACCAAAGCCGCCTGGGTGATTTTGTAGCCTCACCTGCCTCATTGCTGAAATGGCTGCTCTTTGGCGGCTTGTGCAACCTCTGTGTTAGTTTTGAATAACATTTTATAAAATATGATGACGTTCTCTTACAGCTGTTCTCAGCTTCCTTTCTAGCCTCAAATTCAGTTGATTGAAGAACAAATATAGCACAATCCTGTAAGTACATGAGCTTTTCTGGGGTGTGCGACAGTTTCTTCAGGCCTCTTTGGGTTTCCAGCTCAAACTGGAACTGATCTCCACTAGGCTGTGCAGCCATGAGCCTTTATTCACAGCTACCATTCTTATTTTAAAGTGCTTCTCCAAACTCAGCCCTGCCATCACAGTCCATGGTGCTTTTCAGCCATAAGAACATAAGAAATGCCATACTGGCTGAGACCAAAGGTCCATCAAACCCAGTATCCTGTTTCTAACAGTGGTCAATCCAGGTCACAAGTACCTGTTAGGCTCCCAAAAGATACACAGATTCCATTCTGCTTATCCCATGGGGAAGTGGTGGATTTCTCTGGTCCACTTTAATAATGGTTTATGGATTTTTCCTTTACAAACTTGTCCAAGCCTCTTTTAAATTCAGCTTTTACTACATACTCCAGCAACCAATTCCAGAGTTTGATTACGCATTGAGAGAAAACATATTTAGCATAGCTACTCACCTGTAACAGGTGTTCTCCGGAGACAGCAGAAATTAGTTCTCACATATGGGTGATGTCTGTGCTGGCGGAGCCCGCGCAGTAGCTTCTCCCAGCTTTCAAAGAAAGCCTTTGGGAGATGCACCATGCATGCATGGTCCCCTTCCCGCTCAAGGGTGCCATCTTGCCTCAGTAGGATGACATAGCTCAAAGAGAAAAATGACACAAAAGGCAACAAAATGACACAAAAGGCAAAACAAATCCCAATACCTCAACCTACTCAACACATATAAAGACGTAATCAACAAATCAAAACGAGACTATCACACAAAAATAATAAACATGGCCATTAACCGACCCAGGGAATTATTTGCAATTGTAAGATCACTAACAAAAAACACAAAATCCAGAACCAGAATACTCCACAATATGTGTACAAACCTTAGCTACACATTTTGCAGAGAAACTAAAAAGTAAGTCCTCCAACACTATCACTGCAATACATGTAGGCTCAAAAAAGCCCCAACAATTCTGGTCGCCATATCTTAAAAAGGATATAGCAATTTTAGAAAAGGTTCAGAGAAGAGCCACCAAAATGGTAAAGGGGATGGAAGGCTACTCCTATGAAGAAAGGCTAAAAAGGTTGGGGCTCTTTAACCTGGAAAAGAGACGGCTGAGGGGAGATATGATAGAAGTCTATAAATTAATGAACGGAGTGGAACGGGTAAACGTAGATCGATTGTTTACCTTATCAGAATATAGAAAGACTAGGGGACATGCAATGAAGCTACAGGGTAAACTATTTAAGACTAATAAAAGAAAATATTTTTTCACTCAACGTGTAATCAAACTCTGGAATTTGTTACCGGAGGATGTAGTAAAGGCTGTTAGTGTAGCTGGGTTTAAAAAAGGTTTGGACAAGTTCCTGGAGGAAAGGTCCATAAACCATTATTAAGAAGGGACCCAGGATATCAATGCTTGAACCAATACAAGCATTGTGGAACCTGTGTCCCTTGGGGAAACTGCTAGGTACGTATGACCTAGATTGGCCACTGTTGGAAACAGAATACTGGGCTTGATGGACCTTGGTCTGACCCAGTATGGCATATCTTATGTTCTTATGTTCTTTTGTTCTAACAAATGGGAAAGCTGAAAGCTTTCACAAAGTTGATCAAAAGCACCTCCTTAAGATCATAACAATGATCAACACCACAACCTCCCCCCTTGACCCATGCCCAGTATCATGGATCAAGTCCACCAAAGCTGAACTTGCCACAAGCATCCTACACATAATTAATCAATCACTCTCACAAGGCATCATGCCAGATGCCCTCAAATTCACGTCCATCCGGCCCATCCTAAAAAATAATACACTGGATCCAAAAGACCCAAACTCATACAGGCCCATAGCCACTATACCGTTCATTGCTAAATTAATAGAAAAAAATCATCCAACTCCAATTGCAAGACTATATTGACCTCCACGCACCCTAGACTCCCACCAATTCGGGTTCCGCCCCTTCCACGGTGTTGAAACCTTGTTAATAACACTGATGGACAACCTCATTAGAGGTACAGATGACAATAAACAAGGATTCATCCTCCTTTTCATAGATATAGCCTCTGCATTTGATAACATCAACCATAACACACTAATCGAAAAGCTGGCAAATATGGGAATAGGAGGCACTGTCCTTAAATGGTTTATCAAACTGTCACCTATCGGGTTTTGTTGGAACAATCAATAAACCTATCCTATTACAAATATTGCTCCATTCACTCACTATATCAAAAACGCTATTTTAATTTAGGGAACAGGTCTCAGACTAGAGCGGGGAAATAACCGATGAGGTAAAAACCTCTAAACAGCAGTCCCCTTCTTTTGCATCAAGGACCCTAAGTTCCCTTTTCCCTATTTTTTTATTCAGTTCATTTTTATATACGTAAAAATTAATGTCTTTCAGTATTACAGGCACTTCTGTCACTATTGTTTCGAGCACTCCTGCCTCTATATTGCAAAACTGTTATACCATTGAACACTCCAAGATTTCCCCGCTGCTACATGCTTAAAGCAATTTAAAAATTCATAGCATCTTTTATAACGAAGTTGTTCATAACTTGTGTAGCAGTTCGCAGGATGCAGAGTAATGCTTGTTTTCTTATCTGAAAATATAAGCTGTAGTCCCAACGCAAGTCATCAGCGCTTGTGCGTTTCACCGGCCAAGCGGTTTCTTCGGGGGATACCAGTTTAATGAAGACATGCAGCTTCGTCTCTATTCTGCATAAAAATAGATATGTACAGCACTTTTGAAAATACATCTTGTCTTTCTGACTATACGATATTGCTGAAGACATTCACGTAGATAACATTAGAAGAGAGCATACCTTTTACCTCATACCTTCACGTTTATCTTCTCAAAAAACGCCGCGCATGCGGAGTCACTGTCTGAAGTCCAGCCTTTTAACCAATTCCTGCCTTCCGGCTGTCTTGATTTTTTAAAATGAAAAAAACTGTGACTACTCGTCTCCAATGAATAATTGCTCGTTAATGATAAAAACAAAAAGGACACAGCAATTGGATTGATCTATGAATCAGACACAAATTGCAGTTGCACGCTCCTTCCCCTAATACAATTTTCCTCTTAAACACACACTGCCCAATCTATTTGGGTGTTCAAACTGCCTGGATGTACAGACTGCAACATGTAGATCCAGCGTTGTTCACAAATTAAAAGGCTTTGTTCTCTCGTCTTGCTCGCAAACCCCGCTGGGAGCTGGTCAATGCAGAAGCAATGAAGCTGATTGAACTGATGATTAAAAGTCAAACAATGAGACACTATTGGTGCGTCAAGCTTCCTGCATCGTAATCGGCTCCGATGTTCATTAATGCGGGTCCGGAAAGAACGGATAGTCTTGCCAACATACAGTAAATTACACCATTAATTTGTAGTCTGTTACTCTTTAAACGGTTAACTCCAAGTGAAAAACAAACACACTCCGTTTAATGACTCACTTTGCAACTCGAGAGCTTGCTTAGTTCACTCGAGTTGCAAAGTGAGTCATTAAACGGAGTGTGTTTGTTTTTTACTTGGAACATACAGTAAATGGCACGGGCACCTAATGCCATATACCACATAAGTTGAGCTACAAGTGGTATGTTGTTTTAAATTGTACTTCCTTCCATGATAACAAAATTCAGTTAATTCTAGCGTTATGCTACAGATGTTACACCCACCACATTTTGTGTGCCCCTTCTGTGTGATCTGCTCGGGAATAGCCAAAGGTCTCAATTTCGCCGGGCTTAGAAGCTCCTTCAAATTTCTATGACGTTGCCACACACAGCGAATTGATTTATTCTGCAAGCCTGGGATACTTTGTAGCACATTCATGTGGCGTTTCAGAATCTTTTTAAGCGAGCCACTATAAGGGGAAAATTTTGTTATAAAGTTCACTTGTTCTCGTTCGGATGGATTCTCCTTATTTCTTGGTGCTAACAACAGGCTCCTATGATTATATTTCGCTCGTGTGTATGCCCGTTTAATAACCCCCGAGGGATATCCCCTATTTCGAAAATTTTCTTGAAGAATTTTAGAGTGAATTCGAAAGTCAATATCCTCGGAGCAATTTTGTTTACACCGCAGGAACTGAGAGAAGGGAAGACTAATTTTTAGTTGAATCGGGTGTGCACTCCGATAATGCAACAACGCATTTCTATCCACCTCCTTTCTGTGGATAGTGGTAAGCCAACGATCCGTACCTCTCTTAACCTCCACATCCAGATAAACAATCCTCTCTGTGTTGTAACTATAGGTAAATTGAATATGAGGGTCTAAATGATTTATCCATTCAAAAAAGGAATGTAAATGATGCTCTTGCCCATTCCATATCAAAAAAATGTCGTCTATGTATCTGCCCCAAAATGGGATCTGCCATTGAAAAGGGGACGAAGACAACCAACAAAATCGCCCATGTAAAGATTGGCAATCGAGGGGGCACATGTGGCCCCCATTGCTATTCCCATTTTTTGATGATACAATTTTTCTTCAAAAATGAAAGAATTCTCATACAGAACTTAGTTATCTCTTGCAAAAATTTCAGTTGAGGCTCTGTAATATCTCCCCTGGCTTGCAATGCTGACGATACGCTGGAATGCGCCTCCTTTTGTGGGATACTCATATATAACGAGGTGACATCCATTGTAACTAATATCACCTCTGCATTACTAGCCCACTGGGCGTGCTGTTCCAACAACTGCAAAAAATGGGTTGTGTCCCTAATAAAAGATGGAATGGACTTCAATAAAGGTCTTAAATATGAGTCTAAAAAAGTTGAGAGTGGCTCCAACGTAGTACTCCGAGTTGAAACAATAGGACGCCCAGGAGGATTATCCAACCTCTTATGAACTTTTGGCACCAAATAGAATTTTGCTAATGATGGACTCTGAACGTTTAAATAGTGCCATTCTTTCATAGAAATAATTTTGTTTTGCAAAGCCTGAGTAGTCAATTGTTTATGTTGTGGCGCCTCACCCTCTCTAGGCGGCTGCCTAGTGGGGGCGGCGGGCCATAATACTCATGTTCATGCTTCAGCCTGGTAGCTGAGGCCCTTATTGTGTAGTTGTGGGGCAATTAAAGCAGTCCGAGTGGAATAGGCCGACACAGGAAAATTTGTTATAAATTTTATTTTCTTCTAATCATCAAGTTTGCAATTAGACCTTGGTGGAAGGCTCCAAAACATCAACAGAAAAAAGAGGATTTTTTTTCTCCAACAAAAAGCTTTTCCAACATGTACTTCAACAAAGCAGTTTCTTCACTCTTTGCCACTAAACAAGTTTCCTTTCCATTCAAACAAAGACAGTTTAATTTCACTGTTTGCAAGTAAAGTCCAGCTACCCTTGTTAGCTTCTCCCAGCTGTTCAGGTAAGCCTGAGATTACACTCTGCTTCTCAGCATGGAAACTAAACGACTGTTTAAAACACTCTCATAGCATTAGCAGAATTGCAGCTTTTAAAAATAAGGCTTTCTCTTTACCAGCACTTCTCAATAGCATTTACTTGGCAGAAATACTTCTTAGGCTTTCTTCACAGTATTCAATAAATGCTTTCTAAGCACTGTTCATACACAAAGCACATTCCATTGATACTTTTGTGGAATCTGAGTCTCCCTTGTAAAACTCAACCTCCATTTCCTCTTCTGTGCTGCAAGGCTCAGGGACTGGGACACGTTCAGGGATTTCTAGCTTCACCTTCTTTAAAAGCTTGAAAAGCTTCTCCCACTGAACATTTCTTCTTCCCCTTGGAATTATATCAGAGCTATCAGACTTCCTTCCCCTTATTGAATCATATAAAGGTACTGTCTGGTTTACCTTTCTTGTAGAAACCTTTTCTTTTCCAGGCTTTCTAAAAGGGTTTGTTTCTTGCTCAGAGTCTGAGCTGCTTGCCTCTGAGTTAGAACTGTAGTTCTGGAACTCCCTCAAGCTTCTTCCTGCTCCACTCTGGCCCTGCCACTCGCCTTGGCAGTTCTGTACACTTCTCCTGGATTCACCAGCTCTTTCAGCTCTGCAGTGCTGTTTCCTCTCATCCCTCTCTTTCCTCTCCTCCCTGGATTCCCCCTCACTTACTGAGTGACGGAGTTTAAATGTTTGGCAGCGTGCTTCCCTTTCTGGCCCCACCCTCTCTCTCCCTGCAGTTGCCTTGGAGACTGGGTGTGGCTTCAGGCTAGCTCTGCAAGTGTGTGTTTCAGAGTTACTTTCACTTTGGGACCTGTGTTTAGGTGAGCCCATCCCCCTTTTATGAGAAAAACCTTCCTTTTTTCCTCTTTCCCAGGGCTGTGCTGCAGCCGCATCACCACAATGTCATATGTATCACACCATATGCTACGTGTCCAATTAGGCTAAGACACCTCAGAAACATTCCCCCAAGGACAGGGAATCCCACAAGGCTCAGCCCTCTCAGCCCTTCTTTTTAACCTATACCTACAGCTCATCACGAATATATTTAGAAAATTCAAAATTAACCATTACATTTATGCCAACAACATCATGCTCTCTATCCCCATAAACACGAGCAACCCTTCATACCACAATCTATCTGAATGCATCAGAGAGGCTGAATCCTGGCTAGGGACCAACTACCTCAGCATTAACTTTAAAAAACTGAAGCTATGTTCGTATCGAGAAACCACGATGCAATCCATCCAAAAACCATCATAATCAACAACACAGCCATCCCTGTTAAACAAGAGGTAAAATATCTAGGGATAATATTAGATCACACACTCAGTATGCTCCCCCACATAAAGCAAACAGTAAAAACTGCATTCTTTAAACTAAAAACCGTACAGCACCTAAGACCTCTTCTCGATACCCATGATTTCAAGTCTGTAGTCAACTCATTAATTTCCCCCCACTTCAACTATTGTAATAGTCTACTGAATGGCCTGCCACTTAAAAATACAAATATACTACAAAGAGCCCAGAACATCACTGCCAGGGTGGTCACAAAAGCTCACCTAGCTGATCACATAACCCCCATTTTACATGAACTACACTGGCTCCCAATAAACAGCCGGATAAAATACTCCTTATAACATTCAAACTGCTCAACGACATCTCCCCCTCCTACCTAACCACGTTCCTACACTCCCCACCAGAATCCAGATCACACAGACAAAATGCAAGTCACTCACTTGTCATACCCAAAACCATCTGCAGGACAAAGAAAACCATGAGCTCCAGAGTCTTTTCTTTTGCTGCCCCCCACCCTCTGGAATGAACTTCCACTAACTCTCCGCATGACAAAAGACCTCCAACTATTCAGAAAAGGACTCAAAACACTCCTTTTCACTGAACACTTTGAAAACCCAACTGAAACCCCTCACCTCCCACAAACAATCTCTCAACAAATACAGAACCAACCTACTAACTTCCCCACTCCCTCGCCCCCTACTTAAACAACCCCAGAGCCTTGCCCCCCATCCGAAGAAAAAGCTAAGTTTAGAATAGGCTGACTCCTGTATATATGTAAATAGAAAGTTGACACACAAGTTTGTTTGTACAATATGTTCCCTGTAAATAGTTAATACCACTGTTCCATGTAAAAGTTGTTCAGTTGTTAACTGTAAACCACCCTTGATCTCTGGAAGGGGCGGTATAGAAAAAATGTATAAATAAATAAATAAATAAACTCCACAGGGAGGAGAGAGGGTTGTAAGGACCGATTCATGCTGTCTCTGGAGAACACCTGTTACAGGTGAGTAACTACGTTTTCTCCGGGAACAAGCAGAAAGCCAGTCCTCATATATGGGACTTCCTAGCTAGAGGCTACTGAAAACCTGTAAAAAGCCATGAGTGACAAGGAAAAGGTGAGCCGTGAGCAGCAGCAATGAGTCTTGAGAAGACAGACTCCTGAGCAACCCAAGAGGAACCAGCACTCCGGCATCCTGAACATACACAGGACTGGAGGGCAGGAGTTGCCTACATCCTGAATAGATGATGGAGCACTGCCTGGCCAAAGGCACTGTCCCTGCAGGACTCCCTCTCCAGGCACTAATGAGCTGTGAAGGTATGTGTCAGCTCAGCAGATCTCAGACAAGGGAACGGAATGCAGGTTTGCCATGGATGCCGCCAAGGCCTTGATGCTGTGCACTGTGACCCGGTGCTCCAGCAAGAGCCCAGCCTGCTCATAGGTAAAGGCAATGCAGTCCACCACCCAGGTGGACAGAGTCTGCTTGGTCACTGCTGCCCCCAGCTGATTGGGGTCATAGGAGACGAAAAACTGTGAGGCTTTGTGGTGGCCCTGGGTATGTTGGAAGTAGAAGGATAGGGCTCTTACATTCCAGAGTATGAAGAATGGGCTCCACCCTGCTCATGGGAGGCTGCAGAAAGATGGTGGGGAGCACCACCTCCTGATTGAGGTGGAAAGGGGACACCACCTTGGGAAGGAACTTGTGGTGCGTGCGGAGCATGACTCTGTTCTTATAGAATCTCATGTAAAGTGGATCTGCCATCAACGCTTGGAGCTCACTGACTCTGCAAGCCGACGTGAATGCCACCAAGAAGATGACCTTCTACAAAAGGTAGCAAAGGTGGCAGGTAACCAGGGACTCAAATGGTGGACCAGTGAGTTGAGAGCACCACGTTGAGGTCCCACTCCTCCTCTGACAGGTGGCTCAGAGGTTTGGACAACAGGAGACCCTGCAAGAAGCAGGCCACGAGAGGTTGGGCGGAGAGGTGCTTACCCTCGATAAGGTGGCGATGCACCATGAGAGCACTTGAGTGGACCCTGACAGAGTTGGATTTCAGGCCTGCCTGAGACAGGTGAAGCAAATATTGCAGCACAAGCTGCATGAGAACGGGTTGACCCATCGCTCCACGCACCACACAGAATCTTCGCCATTTGAAGGCGTATGCTCGTCTTGTGGAGGTCCAATGGGAGGCCAGGAGGACTTCCTCCACCTCCCCTGAAAGGTTGAAAGGGGCAAAGGCTACCCTTTCAGCAGCCAGGCCATTAGCATTAGAGATGCCAAGTTGAGGTGTAGGAGGGAGCCCTCCTTCTGCGACAGAAGTCCCGGGGCACTGCCCAGGGGGACCAGGGGTATGTTGGATAAGCGAAGGAGCAGTGGGAACCATGGTTGCCTGGGCCACCAAGGGGCTACTAGTATCAGGGATGCCCTGTCGTGTTGAACTTTGAACAAGGCCTTGGAAATCAGCGGCATGGGAGGGAAGGCGTAGAGGAGGCCCTCCGTCCACGGGATGAAGAAGGCATCCGCTGCCACCTGGATGGATGTGGGGCAACTGGGTATTGGTTGGACTGGCAAAAAGGCTACTCTGGGGTCTAGGTGCCACTCATGCGACTGGAGGACCCTGCTCAGCCTGTCATGTCCTGGCCCGGCAGATACACCACCAATAGGAGCATCCTGTGGTGGTTCAAATACGAGCAGAGAGCTACTGCCTCTTGGCAGAGGGTGTACGAACCCGTGCCCCCCTGTTTGTTGACATAGAACCTCACCACTTGATTGTCCGTCTGGACCAGCATTGAATGGTGTTGCAGGTGATGACAGAAGACTCGGAGGGCTAAGGATATGGCCCGTAGCTCCAAGAGATTGATCTTCTGCAGGCTGTCTACCTGCAACCAGACGCCCTGAGTGCAGAGGCCATCGCAGTGGGTTCTCCAACCTAAGAGGGGAGGCGTCCATGGTTAGGACATTCTGGGGGGGGGGGGTGAGGGTCTGGAAAGGCATCCTGGCCAGGAGGTGCTGGGGGGCTTGCCACCAAGTGAGAGAGCCAGCCAATAGGCGGGTCACCACCACCCTGTCCCTCAGCCGGCCTGTGGCCTAGACCCACTGGGAGCAGAAGCCACATTGAGCCGCCCTCATATGAAGGCGGGCATCTGGGGTACATGAACTGTGGTCACAGGCGGAGCAGGAGATAGGCAGGCACCGAGTGTCAGCGCTGCACAGCCGGGGCCAGCATCCTGAGGTGATCGGCTCTGTCCCGAGGGAGAAAGACTTTGGCCTGAACAGTATCCAGCCTTGCTCCTATTAACTCCAGACACTGTGTCGGGAGGAGCAGGGACTTTGGGTGGTTTATTATGAATCCCAAGTGCTGCAGGATGAGGATGGTGCATGCTGTCACGTGTTGCACCTCTGTGGCTGTGCAGCCCCTCATGAGCCAGTCATCCAAGTCCATAGAGCACTACAGAGGCATATAATATCCTTGGTTTTATTCTCTATTTCTTTCCTTATGATCCTTAGCATTCTATTTGCTTGCACAATGGGCAGAGAATTTCAACATATTATCCACGATGATGCCTAGATCCTTTCTTTGGTGGTGATTCCTAATGTGGAACCTTGTTTCATGGAACCTTAGTTTTGGATTGTTCATAACTGCACTTGTCCATATTAAATTTCATCTGCCGTTTGGATGTCCAGTCTCCCAATTTCTCAAAGTCCTCTTGCAAGTTTTCGCAATCCTCTTGAATTTTAATAACTTTGAATAATTTTGTATCGTCTGCAAATTGGATCACGTTAGTCATTGTTCCCATTTATGAATATGTTAAAAATTAGCAGGCCCAGCACAGATATCTGGTGTATTCCACCTTTCTCCATTGAGAAAGTTGGCCATTTAGCCCCACTCTCTGTTTTATATTTAACCAGTTCCCAGTCTACAATAGGACACTGCCTCCTATCCCATGACTTTTTAATTTTCTCAAGAGTGTCTCATATCAACTGGCTCACCTTTCTTTACCTGTTTATTCACACCTTCAAAAAAATATGGCAGATTAGTAAGATAAGACTTTCCTTGGCTAAATCCATGTAGTCTTTGCCCCATTAAACTATGACTATCTCTACAAGTTCAGTAATTTTGTTCTTTGTAATGGTTTCTATCATTTTGCTCAGTACTGATGTCAGGCTCACCGGTCTGTAGTTTCTCAGATCATCCATGGCACCCTTTTTAAAAACTGGTGTTACGTTGGCCACTCTCCAATTTTCAGGTACTACAGATGACTTTAGTGATAATTCACAGATTAGTAATAGTGGATTTGCAATCCCATTTTGAGTTCCTTCAGCACCCTGGGATATATACCATCTAATCCAGGTAATTTGCTATTAGTTTATCAAATTGCTGTATTACATCTTACAGGTTTAGTGAGATTTGTTTCAATTCTTCCAGTACATATAATAGTAATAGTTAATACTGTTATCCAAGTTGAGCTACCTGTTATATGTAATTACGGTGTTATTCCCACCGTAAAATACCTCTTTGTTCTATGTAAACCGCACTGATACCGAAGAGCGCAGTATATAAGCGACTTAAATAAATAAATAAAATACATCACCTTTAAATATAATTTCTGGGATGGGTAATTTCCCTACATTTTTTTCAGTAAAGACCAAAGCAAAGAATTTATACAGTCTCTGCACTATAGCCATGTCTTCCCTTAGTGTCCTCTTTACCCCTCCATCATCTACTGGTCCAACTGACTCTCACAGGTTTTTTGCTACAAATGTACAGACTAAAGCCGCATCTCATCGGACTAAAAACCTACCTCTTTGAGGCTGATTTTGGATCCTTATGCCCCTCACTCTCTTGTTCACCACCTATGTATATTTTACCATACTCTTGTCCCAAATTTTGTTATAATGTTCATCTTGATTAGATTGTAAGCTCTGATGATCAAGGACCGTCTCTTACATCTATATGTATAGTGCTGTGTATGTCTTGTAGCGTTATACAAATGATAAGTAGTAGTAGTAGAAAAAGGTTTTATATGAGGTTTTGCTTTCATGGCAAGCTTCTTTTCAAATTCTCTCTTTGCCTGATTTATCACTGCCTTGCATCTAACTTGTCAATGCTTATGTTGTTTTCATCATTTGGCTCCTTTTTCCATTTTCTGAAAGATGCTTTTTGGTTATAACAGCCTCTCTGACCTCATCTTTAGCCCATTCCAGCAGTCATTTGGCCTTCCTTCCACCTTTCTTAAAGCATGGAATATATTTGGTCTGGACTTCCATAAATCTGGCTAATATGAACACTCGGTCTGACCATTAAAGTTTTGCCATTTAATATTGATGAGACTGTCTCTCCCAGGTGTTGTGAATGTGTCGGGCTGCAGAAAGCTTGGCAAAAAATCAAATCCAAGTATTCTGGAAGCAGGTAGCACTTGCCGCTTCAGCTACCAAGAACAGCAAAAGCAGAGTGGATCCCCCACACAGAAACAGAAAATAAAAAAAGCACAGCAGGGGAAATGACAGTGTTCCCAAGGTAGAAGAGTCTGTTTAATGAATATATATCTACCCTTCGATATCTTGGCATTTCCCCTGCTGTGCTTTTTTTCACAAAGAGAATCCACCAAAAAATGGATGAAAGAGGAATATTACCACAAGAAAAACTGCAAAAAGCAATGGATGCAAATTTAAGATCTTTAATTTCACAGATCAAAGTAAAAAAGTATATGAATGAAAACATCTGGATTCAACTAAAGGCTTCAGTGGAAAAATAAATACAGGGAGGAGGAGGAGACCTAGGTGAGAGAACCAGAAGAAAGGTATATATAGAAAAAGAAAGAGCAGTTGAGGGGGTGAAGGAGCGTAGAGATCTGGAACTGCAGGAAAGTGAGATGAGCAAAGGACAGGTCAACAATTCAACTGAAGAGGAAGAAGAAAGGTAGGGGAAAGACACAGAGGTGGAGGAATTCAAGACTGAACTCCTAGTCCACACTGAAAAAAGATGAACATGCTGTGTTCCAGGCAAGGGAAAGATTACCCAAGATAAATTTAACACCTAAGGTTAAAAGTATGATAATTAAGATGAACAAGGCCATATCCTGAATAAAGGGACTATTTATTGACATCACGAAAACAAATCAAATACAATATTGTGCAGTTAAAATTATTACTGCAAGAATACTATCAACTAAAATGCGTGGCCAGAAGAAAAAGAGAACAATAACAGTTCCTCCTTGGAAAAAGCGCATGGAAGGAAAAATACAATCAATTCGTGCGGAGGTATCCCTGATAGACAGGTATCAAAAAGGATTAAAATCATCAAAGATAATGAGGAGAATCCAAGACATCAAACTGAAGCATGCTGCATTAACAGAAGAAGCTCACAAATTGTGAAGATAAGAAGAAAATCAAAAAGAAAGATATCAAAATAAACTATTTAGAGAACTCAAAACAGTTCTACAGGGAATAGGAAAGAGCATTCATATGGTAAAAACACTACCAACCAAAGCTGAAACAGAAGCCTTCTGGAGAAGCCTATATGAAGAACCCACAGAACACAATCAAGAAGCAAAATGGTTACCTTGCATACAGGAACATTTAGAAAAATCAAACATCAAAACTATGGAATGGCCTGTAGTAAGAAAAAAAGAACTGGAAAGCAGGCTAAAGTGAGCCCCAAACTGGAAGACCCCTGGCCCAGATGGAGCAAACAACTTTTGGATCAAACAGTTAACATCACTCCACCAAGATCAAGCAGCCAAATTTAACACCACAATGGCTTATAACAGGAAGAATAACTTGTCTACCTACAATCTATAAGCTGTTCACTGCAATAGATGCAGACAGATATATGATCATATCGAGGCCAATAACATCATGGCAATAGAGCAAAAGGGCAATAAGAGGGGAATATATAGAACCAAAGACCAGTTAATGTTAAATAAGGCCATCATGGCCAGCACTAAGAAATGCAGAAATCTCAGTTTAGGTGATTATAAGAAAGCTTTTGAAAGAGTCCCAAACTCTTGGATAATAAATTGCCTTGAAATGTACAAGATAAACCCTGGTTTCATAGAGTACATTAAGTTCACCATGACAATATGGCAAACCACACTATTTTGAAGTATGAAGATGGTCAGTACATCATTCCTAACATCAAGATTCTGTGAGGAATATTTCAGGGAGATTCCCTGTTCTGTTTTGTGTGGTTCTTAATCCAATGAGTACTCTCATCAACTCTTTGGGATATGGATTTAGCTTGAATCCTTAAAAAGGTAACAACCCAGAAGTAACATCCCATTTACTATTTGTAGATGACCTGAAGTTCTACAGTTCCAGTGACCAACAATTTTAGCAGAGCCACTCCTTGTAGTGAAAAGCTTTTCTGATGATATCAGGATGACTTTTGGCCTTGACAAATGTTGCTAAGGCAACTTTTTTTTAGAGGAAAAGTGAACAAAATAGAAAACATATCCCTAGCTGGGGGCTGTGACATCAAGGAACCTGAACAGGAAGGCATATATAAATATCTCAGAGTAGAGGAAGAAACGACATTCAAGCAGAAATTACTGAGCAAAAAGATCAGTAAAGAATATTATAGAAGATTAAAATCATTGCTGAAACGTGCTTTAATATCACGGGATAAGATACAAGGCATCAATCAGTTGGCAATTCCTGCACTTCAATACAGCTTTGGGATTGTAGACTGGCCTCCTAAAGAACTGGAAAAACTGGATGTGCAAACAAGAAAACATCTCCATGCCCAAGAGCAGAGGTGGGCAAGTCCGGTCCTGGAGAGCCGCAGACCAGTCAGGTTTTCATGATGTCCCTAATGAATATTCAAATAGGTCCCTGAATATTCATTAGGGACATCATGAAAACCTGACTGGTCTGCGACTCTCCAGGACCAGACTTGCCCACCCCTGCCCAAGAGGTAATTTACAAGAATCAGTGTATGCCAAGAAAGTATAGGAATGTACATTCCTAGAGCTGAATGAGGGCTAGGCCTCATAGAGATTGATTACACATACAGAGCTACTGTCATAGGCCTCCAGGCCTACTTAACAGTATCATCGGATCCAAATACTCAAAAAGTGTTGAAATATGTAAGTAAAGGTCCAGAATCTATCTCCATCATCAAACTTGGACAAGCGTTCCAACAACTAGAAGGAATAAGTGGGAATCCACAAGCACACACAGGAAAGGAAGCAACAGAATTTCAAAATGAGAAAAAACTCTTCAAAGTATTCAGCAAATGAGGAAAAATAAGTGGCAAATGCAAAAATACAGTGTGAAATACAAAGTGTTACTCCAGGAACCCTTTGTTGATCAAGAATGGACACATGAATGGTTAAGGAGAGGTGAACTGAAATTGAAGGATGACAGATTGATAGTTGAAGCCCAGGACAGCTGATTATGGATGAGATGGTTTACAGCAAGCATTGAAAAAACTGGTAAAACTGACATATGTCGATTCTGTAAGAAAGAGCTAGAAACAGTGTCTTACCTGTGAAGTTCTGATGGTGGAAAATTTATATACAGGAAGGCACAATAAAGTAGCATGCCTCATCCATTGGAAACTGCAAACACTACAACATCACTGTCCCTGAAAAGCACTGGCCTCATGACCCTAAGAGAATTACAAGAGAATGAAGAGGTTATGATCACCTGGGACATTCCCAGCCTTACAGATAAGCAAATGGATGTAAGGAAACCCAACATAGTGGTAAAGGAGAAAAACATCAGAACAGCATTGATAACAGGGGTGTCAGTTCCATGTGATTATTCTGTGAATCGCATGGAGAGGGAGAAGATCCTGAAGTACCAAGAAATGCCATCAGAGACCAGGAAAATTGGCAGAAAGATAGAGAAAAACTTCTCATCATGTTGGGTGCCACAGGCTTGATTAAGAATAATTTCCAAGCCCACCTGGATAAATTACCCATCCATGTTACATCTTATGATCTCCAGAAGAAAGCTCTCCTTGACATGATGCAAGTACTACGTCAAGCATTAGCAGTAAATTTGAGAGACTGAGATCATACTCCACATATCCTGGCTTAGAAGTGAGGTTTATGACTGTCATGGTATGCACAAACTCACCCATATGGAGAAACTGCCTGGAAACAGAAAGTGAAACAAGCTCAGCAAGAGAAATAACAGGTTTCCCAAGGTAGAAGAATCTGTTTAATAAATATATATCTACCCTTCGGTGTCTTGACATTTCCCCTGCTGTGCTTTTCTTTACTTGAACCACCAGGCCAACACTAAATAACAACATGTAGTTTCTCTTTATTATTAGGTCATATCAGTTACAGTAAAGATTAGGATAGAAAACCAAAAACAGCAGATACAGGAGGAAGTCTGAATTCTCCTCTTTACATTTCACAGTTTAAAGATAAAAGCTGCAAGCTAATTTGCCTTTACCTTACTGCCCCAAGCTCTTATATATCGTAACAAGCTATCAGACATTTCCCACAACAGTGACCACATTTAATAGTGTTGCTTTGCATAATAATTTGCATATTCTAATTACTTACAACCATAAACTTCATCCTAGTCATAACAAAATAAGGGATAGATTTAAGAATTCCATTAAGAAGAGAGAAAAGGATCTCAGTACCTTTGGGCCATAAGCATCCAGGCTAATCAATCCATGCCATGGACCGGCACCATAACATCAGTGATCCTGAAAAACTCCCCACATACAACTTAACACATACTGAGAATATATCATACACAATACTCAGCATTTCTAACCACAGCATTTAGCATTAACAATTATTACATATAATACAGGAGCATAGCACTAATCTCTGCACAGCAGGCTATTAGAACATAGCACTCATCTCTGCATATTGGACTTAACCCAACCCAACGCCACAATGGATGCCCTACGGCGTTTTGCTAGCACTTTGTCAGGAGAAGGCAGGGTCTATGGCAGACAATAGCAGATCATTTGTTCATGCCACTCACCTATATGGCGATATCTGCACACACTGCCAGCTTCACTGAGATCCCTTTCTCTCTTCTTAATGGAATTCTTAAATCTATCCCTTATTTTGTTATGAACAGGATGACGTTTATGGTTGTAGGTGTACTTTATCTTCATTCTGAATAATTGGACACATGCTGGTTAGAGTTTGCCATATTCTAATTACTTGGGCTATGTATATGTTGCTGCCTAGTAGAACAAATGTGCTTCCAATAACTTCTGACTTAAGCCATGATCCTTTAAAAGATAAACAACCCTACTGTGCCGGCAACTTGCCCAAACAAGTTGTACATTGCACATGCAAGCATAATTACATGTAACAACACTAACACCACCCTGGAGGGACATGGATTTGCCCTCAGTCATGTGGTTAGAGGAAATTCCCAAGCTACCACCATATGTGGTAGTGTGACATGCAGTGGGAAGGGGTTTTCTTTAAGACACAGAACAAACAGCAGTTCCTGGGAAACAAAATCAGCTTTATTCTGTTCCAGCTTGTTAAATCTCCATAAATCTGGTTCTCCAAGCCCTTCCTCCAGCCCCAGTTAAAGTTCCTACCTCAGAACTCCTTTGCACAGCTTGTCGTCAAAGCACTTCTGGCTCAACGGGCCTCTCTCCCTCCCTCGTGCAGCCTGCTGGGTTCTTAACCTCTCCCTGTGAACCATGCCCTCCCAGTCCTGAACTCTGGGCTGCAGACCCTCTTAAAGGAGACTGTTGATAATACCTTTGGAGAGGGATGGGTAGCATTCTATATACTCCATCACACAGCCTCTCCCTCAGCTCAACCATGCCCTGTTGAGTACCTGCCTCAACCAGGACTCCCACTCAGGAAAGGAAATCTGCGTTCCGGTAAGTCTGACCAGACCTATGGCAGACCTGGAACTGATGGGGTTGGAGACTTAAGAACCACCGCATAATACAGCTTTTGGACTTCTTATGTCAAGCCAACCACTTGAGGGGTTGGTGGTCCATTATCAGCATAAACGGACAGCCGAGCAGGTAGTATTTGAAAGTTTCAAGCGCCCACTTGACAGCTAAGGCTTCCTTCTCGATTACCGCATAATGTTTCTTCCTAGGAAGCAGTTTCTTGCTGATGAATGCTATGGATGTTCTTCACCCCTGCCTTCCTGGGCCAGAACAGCTCCTAGGCCCACCTCTGAGGCATCAGTTTGCAAAATAAATGGTAGAGAGCAATCAGGGCTAATCAGGACAGATTCAGAGCACATGGCCTCCTTGAGACGCTGGAAGTCCAGGTACAGTTACCACTGAATCCATTTGGGAGCTCTCTTCCAGAGGAGATTGGTTATTTATTTTTATTTATATTTTATTTATTTAAACATACTTTTATACTGCCTTTCTACTATTCAAAGCAGTTTACATATAATCAGAAACTTATTTATTTATTTTATAGTTTTTCTATACCGCACTATTTACCATCAGCGCGGTTCACAGGAAACAAAAATTGTGCAATGAGGAAGAGCCACATTGCACTTACATTAAAACAGGGAGAATAACTTGGTGAACAGGTAAACTATATACAGAGTGGTAACTATATACAGATTGTTAACAGTAGGTGCAGCACCTAACTAGGCTTTATTCATAAAGAACACAATGTGAGAACTTAAACAGGGCACGAGGCTGCACACTGTTGTACAATGAAACCAAACATAGTAATTGGGTTAAAGGGGAGGGGGGATTATATAACTATGTATATTGCAACGTTAATATACAATCGCATGAACTTTCTACATTGTTCAGTTCTAGAGTAAACTGATTGTGTTTTTAGGTGATTGTTGTTCAAGGTCACTACCAGGTTGTAGCTCTAGAGTTATTTATTTATTTTATTTTATTTACATTCTCTTATATACCATGCTATTCTGCATCAGTGCGGTTTACATTGAACAAACTGAAATTACATTGAACAGGGCATTATAACTTGGAGATAAATATTTTACAGGGAACATGGGCTATGGAGGGTTAAGTGGCTTGCCCAAGACCACAAGGAGCACCTGTGGGACTAGAAACCCCAGTCCTTCCGGTCCAAGGTTGCTGTCCTCTAGTGGGATTTGAACCCCCGACCTTCCGGCCTGAAGTACCTTGCCCCAACCACTAGGCCACTCCTCCACTTATGGCAGTGCTAAAGTGCTCTTGGAATACGAGGTGTGACAAAAAAGAAACAAGACTGTCCCATAAATGTTTTATTACAAAATCTACAGAGAAATTATGCATTGTCCCCTTCAAAGTAATCCCCCCAGAGTTAATGCACTTCTGCATTCGCTTCTGCCACGTACGGAAGCACTCGGTAAAGTCCTCCTCCTTGAGGTCCTTCAGCTCCCTCGTCACAGTGGCCTTGATCTCTTCTACAGTAGGCAACACCTATTCTATTCACAAGAACAAACAAATCCACATCCATGTGAGCCTTCTCTCTTGCTGCCCCTGCTATCTGGAATGTCCTCCCAGATAACCTAAAATCAACAACAGATATAAAGGATTTCCGGAAGCTACTCAAAACCACCCTATTCATTGAACAATTCAATGAAGACCACCAATCCACCCTAACCACACCAGAAAACGAGTTACACAGGAAATGACATCCACAACATCAAAACATCCTACCACCCTCAGTAAATTGTATATAGCCCAATGTAGATAGCTCAACCTGTATAAATTGTATATAGCCCAATGTAGATAGCTCAACCTGTATATATTGCACCCCAAATCAAGATTTACCTAGTCACACATTCATGAACACTAAATTCACACCCACTGCATACCGACACCCCCGCACTACCCAACTTGATTGGTTTGCAGTGAAATCCGCTTTGATTCAAGGATAACGCGGGATATAAATACTTTTAAATAAAAATAAAAATAAATAAATAAATAAAATGAGTTCCTTTGAGCACAGTCTTCAGCCAGAGGAAGAGCCAGAAGTCGCAAGGTGCAAGATCTGGGAAATAAGGAGGGTGGTCGAGAGCTGTGATCTATTTGTTGGCCAAGAACTGCCTCACACTGAGCACGGTGTATGCAGACGCGTTGTGGTGGTGGAGCAGCCACGACTTGTCTCTCCAGAGAGCCCGCCTGCTGCACCGAACCCAGTCATGGAGGCGATTGAGGACCTGCTGGTAGAAGTGCTGGTTGACTGTCTGACCCTCAGGCACAAACTTATGATGGACCACTCCCTTTTGGTTGAAGAACGTAATCAGCATGACCTTGATCCTTGATTTGGACATACGCGCCTTCTTGGGTCTGGGTGACAGTCGAGTCTTCCACTGCAGGCTCTGTCTCTTGCTTTCAAGGTCGTACTGGAAGACCCAAGTCTCATCTCCTGTGATGACTCAGCCAATGAACTCTGGATCTTCCTCTCTAGCAAGTCTCAACAAACATTGACCCAGTGCTCCTTCTGGTCGTCCGATAAAAGCCTGGGCACCATCTTGGTGCACACCTTCCACGTCCCCAGCTCCTGCACAAGATGGTCCACACTGACTCCCTATTCAGGCTGAGCTCCTCAGCTATCATCCATACTGTCATTCTGCGATTACTTTGCACCAGCTGGTTCACTCTCATTGTTCTCAGCTGTCTTTGTCGTGGAAGGCCATCCTGACTTGGGGTCATCCTCCACTTCCTCACGACCAGTCTTGAAGCCTTTGTGCTACTCGAAGACTCGCGGCCTTGACATTGCATCTTCTCCATAAGCTTTTTGGAGACGTTGGAGACACTCAGTTGGGCCCTTCTCCAACTTAACCAGAAATTTCAAGTTGATTCTTTGCTCCATATTTCTGCCACCTCCAGTTGCGTGACAAAGCAATGGAGCAGTGTGCTACAAAAAAAATGAAAAAGAAAAACAGAGTGAGAAAGATGAAAAATATTATAGCAGAATAGTGGCGAGATCTTGCACAACACAGTGACATAAGCGGTTAGTCAATTGGCATTGAGTCATGAGCATGGCTGCTACAGTCTTGTTTCTTTTTTTTCACACCTCGTATGATGTTGCAATAGTCTAGAATGGGGGTAATTATGGTCTGCACACCATATGGAATAGGTCTGAACTTAGTAGGGGCGAAGATTCTTTAGTGTTTTAAATTTGTGATAGATGGAGTTAGTTGTTCTCTTTATTTGAGCTTGTAAATTTAGTTTCTGGTCTACTTGACTTTAGATTTCACTTGGATGACAAAATCCTCAAGGTTCAGAAATTGTGGAGGAAAGAAGGATGGATCTGTGAATATGTGGAGGGCCTCCATCTCTTCTTGATTTATGAAAAGGTTGTGTTGTTGAATCCACTGTCTCACATCTAAGAAGCTTTTATATAACCAGATTTGAGGTAGTGAATGGGGTGTAGAACATGATATCATCAGCATATGTCATGTAATGTATCTTGTGTTCTTTGAATATTGTACATAGGGGCTGGAGGAAGATGTTGAATAGGAGGGCTGAGAGGATTGAGCCTTGAGGTACTCCTTGTTGCTGGATAAATGGACATATGAGGTCTTGTGACCAATTCTTACTTGCTGGCTGTGGCCTTCTAGATAGGAGCAAAACCAGTTTATTGTAGTATCGTGGAGCCCAATGTCATAGAGTCTCTGTAGGAGTTGATAATGGGGGAGGGAATTGAAAGCGGCTGAGATATCAAGGAATATGAGGAGGAAGCCTTGGGTGGTGTTTTGGGTGCAAGTAAGGACTCTGTCTAGCAAAGATATAAGCAGGGTTTGAATGCTGTAGTTCAGTCTGAACCCATGCTGATGAGGGTCCAGGAGGGGCATGGTCATTTATGTAGCTTTGGCGTTGCATTTGTACGGTTCTCTCTATTATTTTTTCAATAAAAGGGATACTGGAGATTGGTCTATATGAGCTCAGGGCTGTGCAGTTGAGGTTCGTGCCTATAGAAGTGGTCGGATCAACCTTTGTTTCAGAAGTGGGATAAGGATGTATGTATGATGCTCTGTAGGTAGGAGCTGAGATATGTTCTGGCAATCTTGACCCAGAATACTGGGCAGGATCAAGTGCCGAGGTGGTTGTGTTGAGGTTCCAAATTGTGGTTTCAATATTTTCAAGGGATGGTAATTCAAACTCCATGTGGCTCTAGGGAGAGTCTTGAAGATTTGAAGTGGCTAGAAGATGGTATCAGAGAGGGGCTTATGTTTAGAGTGGAGATAATTTGCCATGTCTTGGGGGCATATTCTATCTTGTGGGGTTTGTGTATTCAGTTCCCTTAGGAGGGACTTTGCAATGTAGAAGAGTTCTCTTGGCTTATTTATCGAGCGCATGATGGTCTACGTCTTAGAGTTTCCTCACAGTATATTCTATGCTTCTTCATATAGACGGTGTGGGTGAATGGGTCTTTGGAGCATCACCATTAATGCTCAAAGTGTCGTAGGTCACTCTTTTGCTTCTGTAATGCACTGGGAATGATGTTCTTTGCTTCGAGGTCTTCTTCTTCAGGCTTGATGAGTTTTAGTTGTGGAGTCACTGTCTTGAGGAAGTTTTAATTGTTAAATTGTCAAAATCTGCGGTTCATAGATAGTGAACTGGATATTGTTTGATGGTGGTTGCAGAGGATAGAGAATAGTATAGATGCATAGTCTGACCAGGGTACTGGGAGGATTGTATGGGGAGTATGGTTGAGGTCCATTAAGATGTCATCAGGAATAAATACCAGATCATGTGTGTTCCCTTTATTGTGGGTTGCATTTGTAATAAGTTGAGTGTAGTGGAGGGTTTCCATGGTCTCCAAGAAGGAAGCTGATTGCTTTGTGGGAGCAGATGTTAGGTTCAGGTTACCAAGTAGGATGAGGGGTTGATGGTTCATAGGGAGGGAGCAAGCTGCTTCCAGTAAAGTGGATAGTTCTGAAGCATTGCCATGAGGCGCTCAATATGTTAGATACATTGAGTGATTCGCTAGATATTATTAGAATATCGATGTTGCCAGTGGAACTTGTGTCAATGGTGTTGAGCTGTAGGTTACATCTAGCTATTATGCAAACATAATAGCTCTGCCACCTCTGCAAAATTAGGGATAAACCAGCGGTAATAGCCAATCAATCCAATGAAGGCACGGACCTCTTTCTACTATGGTAGGTGGATGCCATTGCCCAGGTCCTTTCTTCAATTTTGGAGTGAGGACCTGGGCAATGGCATCCACCTACCATAGTCAAAGTCGTATCTGCCCATTCTCGATTAAATATCCCAGGTATGGAACATTCCGACCTCCCAGAAAACATTTCTTGAGGTTGGCTGCAACCCAGCCTTCTGCAGGCTGGTCAACACAGCTTGTTAGATGGGTGGTCCAGTGTCTGCTGTAGATGAAGATGTCATCGAGGTATGCAGCAGGCTGTGGTCTCAGCAGGCAGTCAACCATGTGTTGTAATGTGGTAGGAGCCCTGTGTAATCCAAAGGGCAGTACTGTAAACTGGAACAGACTTTATGGTATCAAAAAATCAGTCTTCTCCATGGCAGTCAAAGTCAAGGGCACCTGCTAGTATCCCTTGTTCAAATCCAAGGTTGATATAAAGCAGCTCCATCAAGTTGCTTGATTAGCTCATCTACTCTGGGCATGGGATACACTTCCAGTTTTGAAGCTGCATTGACATTCAAGAAGTCAATGCAGAATCTGATGCTTCCATCAGGTTTAGGAATCAAGACAATGGGGGACGACCAGTCACACAGAGACTCTTCTATAACTCCCAGGTTAAACATCTCTTCCAGCTCTTTGATGATGGCCTGTTGCCGGGCCTCTGGAATCTGATATGATCATTGTTGGATAACTACCACAGGGTCAATAACAATATCATGACAAATGAGGTGGGTTCATCCTAGGCACACCTTTAGATCTCTTTTCTGGGCAGCAGAGAGCTGGTCTTCATTCAGGATTTGAGCTGGATCCATCGGGGCCAAAATTTCCAGCCCAAAATCATCCCCCTGTACCACCACAGCCGTCTTGGGAGTCCACTTTTTTAATAGGTTAATATAGTAAATTTTGGCTTTTTCCATTTAACTGGCTGGGCAATCTTGTAGTTAGCAGGCCCTACTTTCTCTTTCATCTCATAGGGCCCCTGCCTTTATAAAGTAACTTGCTCTTGGTTGAGGGCAGCAAGACCAAAACTCTGTCTACCGGTTGGAAGGTATGGTGCACAGCTTCCTGATTGTAGACCTTGACTTACTCAGCTTGGGCTTTTTCCAGACTGAGTTTGGCCATCTCTCCAGCTTTCCTCAGCCGGTCTTGCATTTGTATAATGTACTCCACCAAATTGCATTCAGCATGGGGTTCTTCTTCCCAGGTTTCCCTTACCATGTCTAATATGCCTCTTGGCTGTCTTCCAAACAGCAACTCAAAAGGCAAAAACCTTATGGAACTCTAAGGTACTTCGCAGATGGCAAACATCAAGTAAGGTAGGAGAATATCCCAATTCTTCCTATCCTCCTGCATGAACTTTTTTAACATCTGTTTCAGACTTTTATTGACTCGCTCGATGAGGCCATCCTTCTGTGGATGATATACTGATGCTCGCAGCATCTTGACCTTCACCAAGGCACACACTTGCTTCATCACACTGGATACAAAGGGTGTTCCTTGATCTCATTGGGTATTCCCACCCATGAGAAAACTTCCCAAAGGGCATTTGCAATCAAAGTAGTCTTCATATTCCTTAGAGCAATGGCCTCCGGGTAGCGAAGTCCAGTACAGAGGGAGGAATGGCCTAGTGGTTAGGACAAGGTACCTTAGGCTGGTGGGCCAGGGATTCAATTCCCACCAGGGGACAGCAATATCAGGTCAGAGGGACTGGGGTTTCTAGTCCTATAAGCACTCCTTGTGGCCTTCGGCAAGCCACTTAACCTTCCGTGCCTCAGGTACACATAGATTGTTAGCTCTTGCACTGTAGTGATTGTAAACAGCTTTGATGCCCTTCAGCCTGGGCAGTATATCAAGAAATTACATAAACATAACTAAAATATACTTGTTACCTTTGGTGGTTCACTGCAAGGGTCCTACCAGGTCCATGGCCACTTTTTCATGAGGTTTCAATGATAAGCATAGGCACTAGAGGAGCAGATCAGACTCTGCTGGGGTTATGAAGGTGGTAGGTCAGGCAGGACTGGCAATATAACTGCACCTGTTTATGGAACTTGGGCCAGAAAAATCAGGCCAAAACATGCTCCAGTGTTTTCTTCACCCCCAGGTGTCCCCATAATAAATGTCTATGGGTCAACAATAAAACCTGCTGATGTTAAGCCCAGGAAATTATCAGTTGTTCTACCTCTTCCCCTTTTAGGGCACTCTCAGCTACTCTATGATAAATCTCCCTTTAGCACAAAATAGGGAAAGGTTCTTGCAGGGGACTCTCCATTACCTACTGGAACCCCATCCACCTCCAAAACCCGCTCTCAGGCATTTTTAAGGGATTTCATGCTGTTGCTGGACCCTCTTGAAGCTCCCTGGGTCTTCCCCCAGCCCAAACTCTGGGAAGGGGACAATTATATTTGGGCCACTATTGCTAAGCCCTGAGCTATACCCAGGGGTTTCTCCCCTAGGCTCTCCCACCCCAAATCCCTCCCCTATAGCTGTCCCCAGATTCTGTTGGTAACATAGATTTTTCCAGCAACACCAACTCCGGGACTTAGCAGACTTCGGATTCTTGACATATAGATCCAGATCTTCAAGCAGAAAATCTCTGGGAAATCTTCCTGATCTGACTTAGCAGAGCCGTCGGTTAGCCAGGCCCATATCATTCCAACATTTGGTAGTCTCGGTTGATCACCACTGGATATGGGAACCAGGGCAGCACCATGTTTATGCTTATGTTTATTAGCACTTAATTAACTGCCCTTCGTAGGTCTCGAACGTGGCTTGCCCTGCGGGACTCTTAAGTGAAACTTGTGCCACTGGATACTGCCTCTGGTCAGTGTTACTATCTTTGCATAGTCAATTTGAAATCAGGTTACAGTTTCTCAGCAAATGAGGGTCTGCACACTCCCAGTGTCTATCAAGGCCTGGTCTACTTGAGCTCCTCTGGAATCACAAAGTTTTGTGCCCCTGGGTGAGGAGTATCCACAAAAGTGTAGGTGTGAGGGGTGGTTAGGCTGACATCCGTGGATTCCTCTGTACCCAGGGGACATTCCCGAGCAAAGTGTCCCTGGGCTCCACAGCTAAAACAGGTGAAGAGGTTGTGGCTGGGGCCATGCCCTCACCTAGGAGGGGATATTGGGGGTTGGAACATGGGAGCTAACATCCATTCCAGCTTCCCCTTCTGTCCTCCTGGGCTAATTGGTGACTTTTTCCCTTTCTCTCTGTTCACTTCAATAACCATCTGGGCTTCATAATACCCTTCAGCTATTTCCAGTGCAGTGTAAGCTTGGGGTGCTGATGTACCCACTGTTTCATTGGGGCGGTCAAGTCCATCAAGAACTGCTCCAATAGCACAATCTTGGCTATCTTGGGCCTGGTCCTTCCCTCCAGTTGCAGCCACGTCCATGCAAGCTCCTTCATTCGACAGAGGAACCTCTGAGGGCTCTCTTTTATCTGGAGCCCCCCCCTTCCTGAAGCACTGGCGGTAGGTCTCTGGTGTACAGCCAGCATGTTCCAAATGGCAGCTTTGACAGCTGCATCATATGTAGCTCACCCATCAGGGTTGGCATCCTGGAATGCAGCCTGACCGCTACCTGTCAGCAGATTCCCCAAGTGAGTAGTCCATGTTACCTCCGGCCACCTGACTATGCAGGCAGTTCGTTCAAAGTTCACCAAAAAGTGATCTTCTGCCATCATTTTAAGTAGCGTTTGCGCTGGAGGGTGGAGTGGCGGTCTCTGTAGGGCTTAAGTCAACTGAGCCAGGGAACTCCTCATTAGTTCCCTTTGTATCTAAACAAGGTTCTGGATCTGCTGCTGCTGTTGCTTCCCTTCCAGCAGGGCACATTGAAACTGCTGCTGACATTGTTGTGGTTGCTGCTGATACTGTTATTGTTGCTGCTGCCCTTCTGTCAGAAGCTGGAGAAGCCACTCCATTCTGGCTTGTCACTTGTTCTCTTGCCAGACAACCACAGCTCACTCTTCTACAGCTGAGTTAATTCTGTAGCATTCCAGCTCCAACAAACTTTTAGCCAAAACAAAGACTGCCTGTCTGGCACTGACTAGCCCTTTTTCAAGCTCTCTAACTAGGGTGAGGCTAACCCTCTTAGCTCATACAAGCAAACAAAAAAATCCTGACCTGTTGTAAAGGCCCAGCCCTGGAAGGACATGGATCTTCCCTCAGTCACGTGGTTAGAGGAAATCCCCAAGCTACCACCATATGTGGTAGTGTGGTGTGCGGTGGGAAGGAGTTTTCTTTAAGACACAGAATAAACAGCAATTCACCAGAATCAAAGTCAGCTTTATTTTGTCCCAGCTTGTTAAATCTTCACAAATCTGGTTCTCCAGGCCCTTCCTCCAGCCCCAGTTAAAGTTCCTACCTCAGAACTCCTTTGCATGGCTTGCCTTGGAAGCACTTCTGGCTCCATGGGCCTCTCTCCCTCCGGCAGCCTGTTGGGCCCTCCCAGCACTGAGCTCTTAAAGGGGACTGTTGATAATCCATTTGGAGAGGGACGGGTAGCATGCTATATACCCCATCATATCCCCCCAAAAGCTTTTACAAACAAATTTGTTTTTAATCCTTCTATAAACACCTTCAGGTCTTGCCCATTCTGCAATTGTTTGGGAAGAGAACTCCACAAAATAGGGGCCTGGATAAAAAATGCTCTGAGTGATGAATCATCTTTTTTCATTATTGACAAACTGGGAATAACCAATAATTTTGTCCCCTGGGATCACAAGATTCTTATGAGGACATAAAAATAGCAATTTAACCCTTAAATAACCAGGGCTCAGACCTCAAAGTCCTTTAAAAGCCATCACAAAGATTTTATATTGTACCCTGTATCGCACCGGCAAGCAATGTAATTTTTAAGTTATGAAAGAGGTACAAAAGTGATCAGTCGCAGTGCCAGTCATTTTTGCAATTAGCAAATTTCAAGCTGGACTAGACCAAAGGCACTGTAAATGCTGCAGAGGTTCATCATGCAACGGCAACACCTAGTGGCCTTTTTTTAGGGGCCAAGACTATAGAGTACTGGAAGGAGCCTTGCCAAGGCCTGATAAATAAGGACTATACTAATGTAAGTTGAGAAAGAATATAGAGTGATGGGTTTCTTCTCTATGAATAGATGAGGAGTACTCTAACTGTGTTCCCGGCTCCTTGCCAGTGGACATACCAAAGTAAAACAACAGCATATTTCAGGAACCAGGACTGCGGTACATGGTTTACCACAGACGAATATAACCAAACATGCACAGTGTAAACCAGTTTCAGTAATGCTCTGCCTGTAGGACAGTGAGCTAGAAATATATGTATATAATCCTGCATTTACTGGCAGCAAAGCCTGGTATACTTTAAATCGCCAATGAGATCACTATCATTATCAAGGGTGTATATGATTTAATGGCTTGGCTCAGAGATATATATGTTTGTATGGTAAGCACAAACTCACAGCCTGACTGTGCTGAGCAAAAAGAGACCCTTCTGCCCTTGTGGTGTAGTGATGGGACCTGGGATTCAGAAATATAGCACAGTTACTTACCTGTAACAGGTGATCTCTGGGAACAGCAGGAATAAGTCTTCACAACCCACCCACCTCCCCTAGGAGTTGTTTCTCTCTCTCTCTCTCTCTCTTTCTCTCTAAACAACTCCTAGGGGAGGTGGGTGGGTTGTAAAGACTTATTCCTGCTGTTCCCAGAGATCACCTGTTACAGGTAAGTAACTGTGCTATCTCCAGGAACAAGCAGGAATGAATCTTCACATATGGGGACTCCCAAGCTAAAGATGCCTGGAGGAGGTCCCAGCATGTTGCAAATCTAATAGATGGGCCATGCTATTTCCCAGAACCTCAGGCATCCAAGGGATGGAGGGTAGGAGTTGAACTAAAAAGGGTGTGCTGTGGAACAGCTTGACTAAACAAGGCATCTAGAGAGGAATCCTTGTGTAGATCAGAAATGTTAGTGAAAATTAGATTCCAATTTTCTAATGTGGAGCTTAGTCAAAAATATTGCGAAAAATATTTGTTGAGACTAATGGTCTGGTGTTAGAAACCAGTACATTATCCTCAAGAAAATACCTTACTGAGAAGTAGAGGAAAATAAATTTCGCAATACAGGCAGAGGTCAGAAGCCTAAAAGGCTAGAACTAATCCCAGAAGAAAAAACTGGGAGAGTTTAATGAGGTTGGACTTTGGATGAGAAGCTAAGCTTCTATAGGCCAACGTTTGAAGCTCTTTGTCCTTGGAGCAGAAAAAGGCTCTAGGAAAGAGAGGAGATAAATCTGACTGGTTTGCAGAAAAAGGATGGGTCTTTGAGACCCCTCTATCCAATGAAAGAAAGAAAGAAAGAAACATTTGTAGTAGGCGGTGTAGCCTCCAATTTCTTGAAGATCAGCAATGCCTTCACTAAGTGATGTCACTTAGGATGACTTTGCATGGAGAGCTTCAGATGTAACATAACCGGAGAGGTTACAGTAAAAGAAGGTAGTTTGTTATTACCATAGAAATTGGTTGTCCATTTAAGAGCCTATGGCATGCTGGAACAGCATTAATATGGACAGCAACAAATCTTTCAGAGTGAGATATGTGTATTTATACATATATATATATACATATACATACATATACATACATACATAAAATACATACATAAATAAGAGAGACTCACTTAAAAACAAGAAGGGGTAAGACCTGCTTGAAAATATGGATAGAGAACCCCTTACTGGTTATACGTGGAAGAACCATGAAGAAGGTTACATGGAAACCAGTGGAATGTTCCTAGTCAGAAGGATAGGTCTAGATCTCTTTAAATTCTAGACTTTGAATAACCAGAAATGGAGATCTACGTGAAGGGGTGCAGAGAAAACCTTAGTCTTAAGACAACAAGTCTGGATCCTTCTATAACTTCAGTGTGGAGCAAAAGACGCAATAAAAGGGAATACCATATTTGCCCATCTATGAGGGCAATATGAGTATAATGCGTTCTTTGTTCAGCATAAGCTCCAATGAAGTATTGGGAATTAGAAGGAATGCACTAGACAAGGACAGACTGCAGTGAAAAGAAATGCATCCCTGTTGGAAGAGTTCCACTGGTGATGTGGAACAACTCAGGGAATTAAGCAATTCTTTACGCTTTCACGTGATCTAAACCCTGGTTCTTTTTCCCTAAAAGGAAATTTTAAGGAAGATGGTAAAAGTAGGAAAAAAACGGTCATGTGGGATCATGACTGGGCAAGCCCTTCAACCATCTGGAAGTTACCCACCAGGAATGGCTCTGACGCTCTGTGGCAAAGGCCCATAGTTGCAGAGCTTTTTTTGTAGAATTGCAGAGAGCATGTTGTAGGTTGCCCAGGTGAGATCTGGTTGTTTAATTACCAGTGTGCAACCTAATCTATTCTGTGGCAGCCAAAGAATTGAAGATGGCTAAGAATAGTAGACAGGCTGGTTGCCTGCAACGATAAATTGTCCAAGTAGGTTTTAGAACCTGTCTTAGATTTATGTGTTATTAAGGCAGCAGAAAAGGTTAGGTCCTATAGATTGGAAAAGGACCGACAGACCGAATTAGAAGTGATAAAGTCTCACCTATGGTCTGATAAGCTGTCTTAAAAGAAATATTTGAAAGATTGCAAAGGGGAGAAACTCTGTATGGAAATTACTTACTGGAGTAGGTATTGGCTTAAAGGTAAGCCCTCCAGTCAAATAGTATCACTCTTAGATTGAAAATTTCAACTAAGAGGGATAGAAGTAAAAACAGAGTTGGGAAGACTTACAATTTGGTAAGATTCTGAAAAGGGTAAAGCTCCCCTGTAGCGAAAAGTATGAGATATCCTCGTACAGGACAACTGCCAAGGTGAGGGGCATAGCATACCTTGTAAGTAGTTGTAACTCCTCTGTTTACTTTTAAAAAGGAGAGGAGAAACTTGTTACCTGTAGGGCATGATTATCCTCAATAGCTCTAAGAGCTGAAACGATGGACTGCTCTTAACAAGAGAGTCATGCCTAAAGTGGAGGATTAAGGCAGTGTATCACTGACCTCTCAATAAGGATGAAAAGAACTGTAAATGCTTCTGTAGGTAAGAAGTGATGGTTCTGAAACTCAACAGGAAAAAAGATTTAATGAAATAAAGAATCAGAAACCCTGCGACTGCTGAGTTTGCTGAGCCTGTTGAGACTTTGGTTTTCTTAGCCTGGTATGATGTTGCCCTTCTTTGGAAACATCTGCATGATGGGTCGAAGATGAATAAAACTTTTTTCCCTTAGGGGAATAAAGTTTGTTAGGAGATTTTTTACTAGCTGGGATAGAGGAAAGTTTTGACAATCCTCTGAAAGCAACAATATCAGTGTTTAACTGATTGGCTTGAAATAAAGCATCCTTGTTAAAGAGATTTTCACCAGTACAAGGAGTATTTCCCAGCTTTTCTTGTACCCATTTGTCCAAGTCTGAAGCTTGGAGCCAGGCTATGCGTCGTGCTCCTATGGCTATAGCAGAAGTTCTGCTAATAGATTCAAAACAGTCCAGGGAAGCACGATTAAGAAATTTAGAGACATTTTGAGCATGACTGACTAATATGAAAAAGTCTGCTCTTTTATGTTCTTGAAGAAAAGGGTTCAAAAGCTTTAAGTTCTTTGTAACCTCTTCAAGAGATAATCCCATATAGAAAATATGAGATAATTCTTGCTGAAAGCATGGATGCCTGGAAGCATCGACATCCAAAGGCATCTAAAGTTCTAGACTCACGACCTGGCGGATAAGAAGAGTGCTTCTTTGCACTCTTAATACGCCTCATTGCTGATTCTACAACAATAGAATGATGAGGAAGTTGAGTCTTTTGAAAACCTGGGGAAGGTGGCACCTTGTATATGGAGTCAAGTGTCTTAGAATGTGGTGATACTGTTAAAGGCGTTTCCCACATCCTTAAAAGTAGATCTTGTAAGATCTGATGCAAAGGAAGCATGATCACCTCCTTTGGAAACCAGGGGGATTGCAGGGTCTCTGAATCCCCTGGTAAGGATTCTTTACCAGGTATAGAAATGGCAAGTAAATTTGCCATATCAAGCAGAAAAGCTTGAAAAGAAATCTCCCCTGAGGAGGACCCTCTAAAATGAGGGGTAAAGGCTAGACTTGTTGAAAATTCAGCCTTGGTACCGATGGATGCATCCCAGTCATTGGGATCGGAAGACCTGAAAGGATGAAGCATCGGATTTTCCTTAAAACGATGTCTTCGGTACCGCCCGAGGTCAGTACCGAGACGAGTTGGTACCGACTCATCCATGCTAGAGATTGATTCCAGGCTCAGCATCGAAGGAAGCGAGTCTGTCGAAGCAAGCATGGACGGTACCGACACCGATGCCCATGTCGATACCGGTACCGAAGTCGATACCGATATGTCCTCGAGGGCAAGGCCAGAGCCATCTCGATACTGGGAAGGAGATCTACCACTCGAGGACTGGCTAGTCTTTACAGACTTTTGTTTGGTTACCTGATCCTGTGGAGATATTCTAGCTGGTGACATTGAGTGCGATGTGAACCGGGTATCGAGTTGTGCTCGATTCTGAAGATTTCTTCTGTTTGAGCTCCAGCAGGAAAGACACTCCAGTGGGCAATGGTCAGGACCCAAACATTTTAGATACCAAATATGGGTGTCTGAAAATATATCTGTACCGCCACACTTTGAGCATTTCTTAAGGGTAGTGGCTGGCTTTTCCATAATGGAAAGATAGAGGCCTAGTGGCCTAGAAACCGTCAGACACTAAACAGGAAAATTGTGCATGCCCACAGAACCAGGTACTTTGGTGCCCTGGACTGGGTATGTCAGAAGGGGGGCATCTATGTTATGAGACTAGCATGCTCTGCCCTGCTATTTCAGATACTCGGATGTGGAGTGGCAGGCCAGTAATATGTTAGGAGTATGTATCTGAGGGCAGGATTCTTGGGCCAGGAAATACGAACTCCTGCAACGTAAGCGCATTTTGCTTTTCCCCTGGAAATGTTGCAGCCATGGAACAAGCACCTTTTTGCACCTTCATGGCATAGACATGGATGCTTCAACAACCAGAGCCCAATGTGCTTTTGCTGTTCTGAAATTGAAGCGCGACATGCAGTGGTGGACCTACATTTTTGGGGGCCTGAAGCTTGGACTATTATGGGGGCCCCTTCACAACCAGCAACAAGGTCTGGGTAACTGCTATTATCTTCTTCAATGGGGTTGTTCCAATGCAGATCACCAACATTTTTTTAAAAATTTCACCACTACATCTCATACAGTAGACCCCAATTTTTAAGCAATATGGACTAAAGTCGCTCTGGGGCCTCTCCAGGATTAGGGGCCGTGAAGCTTAAGCTTCATTAGTTTTACAGTAGATCCATCCCTGACAACATGCTACTCTCTTACTCCACCCAGGCCACATCCCCACTACGCCCCTGTGCTACATGGACAGTCTTGCGCTAGGAACGTCTATATGCCCAGCTTTCTAAATGGCTCCAGGAACGTCGTCATGATTTTCACTTCTATGTGCCCATTTTCAGACGTCCAACTCATGAACAGAGCTTCTAAAATACCCCTCCTTTCACTTTTGTTTAGTTCAGCTGCAAATTATAGTGTTCAGTGAGTGAAACACACAAACATTATCTGTCAGGTGTGTAACAATAGAAGAAAGATTAAAAACCACTGCCTTAGACCAAGACACCATGCAAGTTAAAATACTAAATTATGAGTTATTTTTCCATGGCAGTTAAACAAGAGTTTGGCAATTGCTCAAGTATGTTATCTATAGTGAGAAAAGTAAAGGTTTCTTAATTTTAATCTAGCAAAGTACTGAAGTTTTGGCTTTAAAGTATAGGAAATTTATAAAGAAAGAAGTAATGGAACATGGCGCAATTTAAAGTACATAATAGGAATACTGAAGAGAATTGGTAGCGAACAGACTGAATTGACAGGCTTTAGTCCAATAAATCCTGCTTAACACTGCTAATAGGTACGGTGTTAACATGTCACATATGTATATAGTTTTTGTGATGTTAGACCTTAGTTAATCTGTACTATTGTTGTTCTGCTCTAGCGCTTCACCACAAAGCTGGGGGTTCTGTCTTGGTGTGAATGATCAACAGTCCAACTGCTGAAAGCAAGTTTGACACTGACTTAATTGTCTTGTTTTGTATGTTTCATTATTGGGTCTTAAGTTAAATATATGCTTCATCATTTCATTTGTTTTTCTTTGGGGCTTGTTTACAAAGCTGCGGTAGCGGTTCGCGATCGTTATCGGAGCTGCGACCCCATTGATTTCAATGGGGCCGCGGCTCCGATAACGACCGCGAACCGCTACCGCGGCTTTGTAAACAAGCCCCTTTGAGTTATAGGGTTTCGGTGTTTTATTTTCCAGCTAGAAAGTGTACTTTGTTTTGAAAGATTTCCTGATCTCCGTTTCAAGGATCAGCTAAATGAAACAATTTTCAGCAGTGTGCAGGGCCGGCCCGTCCATTGAGCGAGAATGTTTTTTGCACAGGGCCCCGCGTTTCAGGGGGCCCCGCGCAAAAAACATTCTGATCCTACTAAAGTAAAATTAAAAAACAAAACAAAACTGTCTTCTCCGCTGCCGGGGCCGCCGCGGCAGAATCGAGTGTGCCGCGGGGCCCCCCCTGCCCAGCACAGCCTGCCCTCCCCCTCTATCCGTTCTCTCGTTCAGCTCACAGTCACCCCGCGCCGGCTTTCAGAGCGCGAAGGGACTAGTTTCCCTTTCGCAGCTCTGTTAAGCCCGCGGGGGCTGATGGGAACTTCCCATCAGCCCCCGCGGGCTCAACAGAGCAGCGAGGGAGAAACTCTTCCCTCGCGCTCTGAAAGCCGGCGCGGGGTGACTGTGAGCTGAACGAGAGAACGGATAGAGGGGGAGGGCAGGCTGTGCTGGGCAGGGGGGGCCCCGCGGCACACTCGATTCTGCCGCTGCGGCCCCGGCAGCGGAGAAGACAGCTTTAAAAAGAAAAAAAATTCCCTCGGCTGGACTGGGCTGGGGGCTTAGGAATGCTGATGGGCGGGGGGCTGGGGGGGGTTAGGAATGCTGATGGGCTGGGGGGGGTTAGGAATGCTGATGGGCTATGGGGGGGCTGGGGGGGTAGGAATGCTGATGGGCTGGGGGGGTTAGGAGTGCTGATGGGCTCTGGGGGGGCTGGGGGGTTAGGAGTGCTGATGGGCTATGGGGGAGGTTAAGACTGGCAAGGAGGGGGGTTACGACTGGCGCTGGGCTGGGCTGGGCTGGGCTGGGCTGGGCTGGGCTGGGGGGGGTTAAGACTGGCAATGGGCTGGGCTGGGCTGGGGGGGGTTAAGAGTGGTAATGGGCTGGGCTGGGCTGGGCTGGGCTGGGGGGGTTAAGACTGGCAATGGGCTGGGCTGGGCTGGGCTGGGGGGGGTTAAGACTGGTGCTGGTCTGGGCTGGGCTGGGCTGGGGGGGGTTAAGACTGGCAATGGGCTGGGCTGGGCTGGGGGGGTTAAGACTGGCAATGGGCTGGGCTGGGCTGGGCTGGGCTGGGGGGGTTAAGACTGGCGCTGGGCTGGGCTGGGCTGGGGGGGTTAAGACTGGCAATGGGCTGGGCTGGGCTGGGCTGGGCTGGGGGGGGGTTAAGACTGGCAATGGGCTGGGCTGGGCTGGGCTGGGCTGGGCTGGGCGGGGGCGGGGTTAAGACTGCAATGGGCTGGGATGGGCTGGGCGGGGGGGGGGGTTAAGACTGGCAATGGGATGGGCTGGGCTGGGCTGGGCTGGGCTGGGCTGGGGGGGGTTAAGACTGGCAATGGGCTGGGCTGGGGGGGGGTTAAGACTGGCAATGGGCTGGGCTGGGGGGGTTAAGACGCGCTGGGCTGGGCTGGGCTGGGGGGGGTTAAGACTGGCAATGGGCTGGGCTGGGCTGGGCTGGACTGGGCTGGGGGGGGTAAGACTGGCAATGGGCTGGGCTGGGCTGGGCTGGGGGGGGTTAAGACTGGCAATGGGCTGGGCTGGGCTGGGCTGGGCGGGGCGGGGGGGGGTTAAGACTGCACTGGGCTGGGCTGGGCTGGGCTGGGGGGGGGTTAAGACTGGCAATGGGCTGGGCTGGGCTGGGGGGGGTTAAGACTGGCAATGGGCTGGGGGCTGTCTGGAAATGGGGCTATGGGGGGTTAGGACTGATAATGGGCTATGGGGGGGGATAGGACAGGAAATGGTCTGATGGGGAGGGGTTAGGAAGTAATGTGCTGTGGGCTGCTGGGGGGGGTTAAGATGGTAATGAGCTGTGGGCTGATGGGGGCTGTCTGGAAATGAGGTGATGGGGGGTTAGGACTGCTAATGGGCTATGGGGGGGTTAGGACTGATAATGGGCTATGGGGGGCTAGGACAGGAAATGGGCTGATGGGGAGGGGTTAGGATTTGAGGTGGACTGATGTGGTTAGGACTGGTAATGGGCTGTGGGCTGATGGGGGGGTTAGGACTGGCAATGAGCTATGGGGGGCTGACTGGAAATGGGCTGATGGGGTTAAGACGGGAAGTGGGCTGATGGGGGGTTAGGACTGGTAATGGGTTATAGGGGGGGCTTAAACTGAAAATGGAGTGATGGGGGGTTAGGACTGGAAGTGGGTTGATGGGGGGCTAGGACTGGTAATGGGTTGGGGGTTGCTATGACTGGAAATGGGCTGAGTGGAAGGGGAGGCTTGAACTGCAAATAGCTGATGGGGAGGGAGCTTGGAATGGAAATGGGCTGTGAGGGAAGGGAGCTAGGACTGAAAATGGGCTGATGGAGCAGCTAGGATAGGACTGGAAATGGGCTGTTGGGGGAGCTAAGATTGGAAATGGGCTGTGGTGGGGGCTTGA
Organism: Ichthyophis bannanicus; assembly: GCA_033557465.1. NCBI lineage: Eukaryota > Metazoa > Chordata > Amphibia > Gymnophiona > Ichthyophiidae > Ichthyophis > Ichthyophis bannanicus. Next base: position 632,734,771 of record CM066031.1, read on the forward strand.
ATTGAAATGGACTCATGGAGGGGCTAGAACTGGAAGTAGGCTCATGGGGGGCTTGGACTGGAATTGGGCTGAGTGGAGGGGAGCTAGGATTTGACATGGGCTGATGGTGGGGCTAGGAAATGACTAGAAATGGGCTGATGGGGGCTAGGATTGGAAATGAGCTGATGAAGGGACTCAGACTGAAAATGGATGGGGGAGCTAGGACTGGAAATGGGTTGATGGGGGGCTAGGACTGGAAATGGGCTGATGCAGGGACTAGAAGGGAATGGATGCTGGGTGAGACTGGAACTAGAAGGGAGCTGATGTTGTGGGAGGATTAGAATGGGATGGGGCTGGGAGAGTAAAATGGAGAGGGGAAAAATATTTTGTGTGGGAGGGATGAAAAATCTACAATTGGCCGGGTATTGGGAGAGTAAGTGGGGATTGAGGATGGAGGGGTAAAATTTGTGTGGATGAAATAGGAATGAGGAAAGAGCAAAAGGAGAAAGATTAGTATGTTAAAGCAGATGTAGAGAGAGAGAATGGAAAAAAAAACTAGAAGAGAGAAGAAAGAACAAATGGACAGCAGATGATGGACAGTTAGCAGAAAACATGAAGAAACCAGAAGAAAGTGGCTGGAGCAATTGCAACTGAAAAAAATGCACAAAAGGTAGAAAGCTATCTCTTTATTTTGAATTTATTAACTGGAATATGAAAGCTCTGGGAAATGTGCATCATTAACGTCTGCGCTTTGTTTGGTACAAGAGGAAATTAATTTATAGTTTTTTTTCAAAACTCTGTTTATTGAATACAACAAGGCACCAATAACACACAGCCAACAACATGTATCTTTCTTAGTTTCACAAAAATAAACGTATCCCAGGTAGGGCTGAAGCTTGTCCACCACCCGGGAACCCAACAGAAACAGAGCACACAGAATCCCAAGGTCAACCAGTACAAACATCCCCCTCCCCCCCCCCCCCACCCCCCCTCCGCGGAGAGCACAGCAACACCAGCAGCTCCAACTGCGTATATCGCATGGGGGACGCAAGTCCCCAACCCCCTAACCCAGCTTAAGTACTTCACTACGCGCCCTGGGGCCCAAGCGTTGAACATAAGGCATCCAGATCAATAAAAAGGTGGTCCAGGCCCGGGGGTGCCGCAATGCCACTCTCCGCTCCAAAAGCAGGAGTTGATGCAAGCTGTTCCGCCATTCGCCGAAAGTGGGGGCCGCAGATTCTCTCCAATGACTGAGGATAGGGCCCTTACCCACCAGACAAGCTTTTCGCACCAATACCCTATCCCATCTACCTTTCGGGTGGAGTGGTCCCAGCTGATCCAATACTACCAGAGTCCCTGACCAACACAGCTGCTGACCCAACAACCCACTCATATAGGTTTCAATGGAGTGCCAATACCTCCGAATAGCAGGGCAACCCCACCACATATGTCCCAGGTCCGCCAAGGCACATGGGCATTTTGGGCAACCGCCATGAAGAGCAAGATGGCTCCGAAAGGCCCGCCGCGGGGGAAAAATGGGCCCGGAGTATACACTTAAATTGGACCTCACGCCAACGAGCCCCGACCACGAGCTGCGCGATCCTACCCAAGGCCATCCGGACAGACCCGGGGGCAACCCCTCCACCCAACTCTTCCGCCCAAAGGCTTTCCACCCTAGTGTAATCAGGGGGCAAATCCAGCCGATCCAGTCGCTTTTTCAAATCGGCAATCGTCGGTGGGGAGTCCGCCCCCAGCGCAAGAAACTCCAGAATACGGCTCGAATGTTCCACCGTAAGCTCTTGCCGCGGCAAAGAGCCAATATAGTGAGAAATTTGTGCATACGCAAACGTCAAAGACCCCGCAGGCCACCCGTATTCTTTACATAATACTCCCAACGCCTTACAGCAGCCAGCAGTGTCCACAACCTGCCCCAACCTGCGGACTCCCGCACGCCACCACGCCCGAAAGGGAGCCGTATCCGAACCGGGCAAGAAACAAGCATTACCCTGTATGGGCAGCCAGCAGGAGACCCCAGCATCACTGCCCCAGCACTTATTCAACTGCTGCCAAGTTCGGCGGGACGTCCGCAGTAGCAGACTGTTTAAGAGGCGCGGCGGCAAGTCCGCACTGGGCAAGTGCAAGACCGCTTCCAAAGAATGGGGTGCTGCGAAAGCCGCCTCGAGACCCCGCGGGGTATAGGTCTCTGTGTCCCCCAACCAGTCACTTAAATGGCGGGCCTGACAGGCCAGCGCATATTTCCATATATCGGGGACCCCCACTCCGCCGGACCGCCAACCCCCCCGCAAGCGCGCCATCGGAATGCGGGCCTTATAGCCTTTCCAGAGAAATCCCCGAATCTCCCGCTCTAGGCGCGCCAAATCGCGCTTCAGAAGCCACACCGGTAGCGTCTGCAACCAATAAAGCACACGCGGAAAGATCACCATTCCTAAGGCTGCCACTCTACCAAGCAAAGACAACGGGAGGTGGACCCAAGCCCGCAACTGCAATCGAACCTTAGCTAAGATCCGTTCAAAATTAGTCACATATAACAATGTCGGTTTTCGGGTCAACACGATACCTAAATAAATAATCGAGTCCTCGGCCCAACGAAGCGGAAAGGGCCCCGACCAGTATTCCCGTAACGTCCCCCCTACATCTAAGGCTTCCGATTTGGCCATGTTTATACGCAAGCCCGCGAATTGTCCATAAAGCGAGAGCTCCGCAAGTAATCGCGGAAGGGACTGCTGAGGAGAAGAGAGGTGGACCAGGAGATCATCGGCAAAGGCAGCCACCTTGAAGCCATGGGAGCCGATACGAATCCCACCAATGGTGGGAGAAGCCTCAATCTTCCGTATCAGCGGGTCCAAAGATAATACGAAGAGCAAGGGAGAGAGCGGGCAGCCCTGCCGCGTACCACGCTCCAACCTAAAGGAATCTGACATAACCCCATTACATAGGACCCCCGCGGTCGGGTCAGCATAAAGCAGGTCCACCATCTGGCAAAAAGGGGCCCCAAGCCCATAATAAGGCAACAGAGCCCTTAGGTAGTCCCAGGGAACCTGGTCAAAGGCCTTCTCAGCATCGAAACTAATGATCAAGGACTGAAGATCGTGTTCCCGAGCCCATTCTAAGGATGCGAGCAGCTTTCGGAGATTCCGTACAGCATAGCGCCCTTTGACGAACCCAACCTGAGACTCATGTATCAAGTCCCCTAACACGGACGCCAGCCGATCGGCCAACACCTTCGCTAAAATTTTCAAATCAAAATTCAATAAGGAGATTGGCCGGTACGAAGCTGCCTGGGTATGGTCCTTCCCAGGTTTGGGGATTACGGAGATATACGCGTGATTAGTGCCCCATGTAAAACGCCCTGAGCTACCCGCCGGTGGTATACCGCCACTAAGGTTGGGGGTGTGCATTCACTCAATAGCTTATAGAACTCAGCCCCGAAGCCATCCGGACCCGGGGCCTTGCAGCAAGCGGCCCGTTGAATAACACGCTGGACTTCCTCAACTGACACCGGCTCGTCCAAACAGGTCTTCTGCGCTTCAGTCAGCTGCGGCAAAGACAACTCCCGCAAATACTGCTGCATAGCCTCCGGAGCCCCCCCCCTCTGGGCATATAATTTCTGGAAAAAGGAGCGGAACACTCGGGCGATACCTGCGTTATCTCTATGTAGGTTTCCCTGGTCATCGCGCAACGCCGCCACTAAACGATAGCCTTGGTGTCCCCGCACGCAACGCGCTAAAAGTTTCCCAGGCCTATCACCAAAGCGAAAAAGCTGGTAACGGTAATACATATGCGATTTCTTGGCTCGTTGGTGGAGTAGCTCATTAAGGGACACCTGCAACTCCCAGAGTCGCCGTCGGTGCGCTACACTAGGAGCACCTGCACATCGCCGCCGTGCCCGCACCACCTGCTTTTCCAATTGTACAATTTGCCACGCCATTAACCGCCGTTTCCTGGCCACATACGCAATGATATCCCCCCTCAACACAACTTTAGCCGTCTCCCAAAACAACTCCGGGTCTGCCTGATGCTGCTCATTATGACGGAAAAATTCTTGCCAGCACTTAACAAGGTAAGGCCGAAATTCCGCATCCTGATACAAGCCCAAGGGAAACCGCCAGATCCTAGTCGACGCGGCGGGACCCCCCACACCAAGGTCAATCCAAACCGGTGCATGATCAGACACCATCGAAGGGCCAATGCACGCCTCCTCCACCTGTGCAAACAGCCGCTCTGATACTAAAACATAATCCAATCGAGCACTGGTACCATGGGCTCTCGACTGGTGGGTAAAATCCCGGTCCGCAGGGTGGAGCAATCGCCACGGGTCCACCAGGCCCAATCGTCGGCAGAAGCCGCGTAAGACCTTCATCGTTTGGACACGCGAGTGGACCCCACCCACACCCGACACATCGAGACCGGCATCCAGGACCCCATTTAAGTCTCCAGCGAGGACTAGGGGGACATCTGACATTTGTTCTACTCGAGACGCCAGACGATCATAGAACGCCCGATTCAAGACATTAGGACTGTACACGCATCCCAATATCACCGGCCGTCCTTCCAGGTGGCCGTGGACCAAAATATAACGGCCCTCGGGGTCAGAATACTCCTGCAACAGCTCAAACCGGGTGTGTTTACTGATCAGTATGACCACTCCACCTTTTTTCCCCACAGCCGGTGCTCCCCAACACTGCCCCACCCACATCTTCTGCAATTTAGCGTGCTCTTCCGCTGTCTGGTGGGTTTCTTGTAACATGGCTATATCACATTTCATCCGGGCCAAGGTCTGCAACACCTTATATCGCTTAATAGGGCTACCTATGCCACAGATATTCCAAGAGATAACCTTCAGGGCGGGTCATAAAAGAGCAAGTAAAGAATCTCGGCTACCAAAGAAAGGCGAAAGGGTGGGTCCCCCCCAGCCTGGAGCCCCCCCACTACCATTAAAGCGCCCCTATACAGGTCTTCATCAGTCCCACCGTAGTGCTGCTGTGCTCTCCACGGAGTACACCCCCCTCCCCCCCCAAAACCACCCCTCCCCAACCCCTACCCCTACCCTCCCATACCTCACCTCCCCCCCGCCCTCCACCCCAAACCTCATCCCCAGTCTCCACCACACTCCCATCGCGATCACATACGATGTGAACGGGTCCCCCTTCCTCCCTGAATCTTATTTAATGTCCCTAGCCCCGGCCAGTGGCCTAAAGCAGCCCCCCCCCCGCCGAAGTGGGGCGCCCCCCGCCCGCTTCCCCTCCCCCCCACCACCCCCAACCCCCCCAGCCCAGCATAGTAAGGCAGAGAACCAGAAAAGGCTAATGGCCCCTATATAGAGACATCAGGAGACGAAAGCCGCTCCTCGCCCCGGAACACTGCCACACCATCTGTCAATACCGATAACCCCACTACTGGACCTCTGCAATCCAATATACCGTAGCCTACCTAAACAAGCCCTCAAACCGCTACAACTGACACAAAACCCTGTTACACGAAGCATAACAGGAACTGCAAGACAGGAGCACATCACACCCATCCTAAAGGACTTACACTGGTTCCCCAAGCGGTGCACGCATCAAACACAAAACCATCATAAACACACTCAAGATAAAACACCACACATCAGCCAACAGCCTACACACCCCCATACAATCAAACACCATCACGCGTCCCAAAAAAAAACAAACCCACAACCGAGTCAGCACCCTAAGTGAGCACAAACACACTCGCAAAGACACAACAGACGGAACACTCTCAATGGCCACTCCAACAATATAGAACAAACCCCGGGGCGAACTGAGGACCACTATCGACCTAAAAGATTTTAGAAGACAGCTGAAAACCATGCTATACATAGTACACTATGGACACAGCATACAACTTCAGTGAATGGTCCCGCCCAACCAATGTAAGCATGGAACATGATTTTGCACCACGGTATATAGCCCACTCTGTACAGAGATCATCCCCATCCAGCACACAACACAACACACACTCAATTTCCCCCCATTACAAGTATACCAGAATCATTGGACCTGATTGTTAGCTGTGATACCACCTTGATAGTCAAGAGAAGGCGGTTTAGAAATACTGTGAAACAAACAAGTAAAATAAATATACAAACAATAACAGGGATACAGGGAAGGGAGGCAAGGGGGGGGGGGAGGAGGAGAGGACCCACAGGAGGAAAGGGAACAAGGGGGGAGAGCAACGGCAAACATGGCAGGCCTAGCTGACCGGGCCAATACCACCACCAGTAGTATTGGTCAGTCCAGATCATTCCAGTCCGACCAGTCAGCAGCAAACCAGCATTGTTCACCGGCAGGACCACTCCGCTAAGGGGGGCCAATGTCCCGAGCCAAAAAGTGGAAGAAAGCCATCAGTGAGGCCACCAGCATCCAGCCACCGGGTCCCTCCATGGACGCATGTCGCCATCTTGCTGCAGCAGAAGGATTCAGGCCTGAAGGGCTCACGGCCTACGGTCTCCCTGCAAGTTTTCCGAGGATGCCAGCAGCTGTTCCACAAAAGTAGCAGCCTCCGCCGCCGATTCCAAGACCCGGTGTGTTCCCTGGTGTAGAATGTGTAATCGGGCTGGATATTGGACATAGAAGCGAATGTTCGCCGAGAGGAGGCGCTGACAGACTGGTGCGTAGGCCTTGCGGCGGTGGCTCAGCGCAGTGGAGTAGTCGGGAGTAATACGAAGCCTCATATTTTCAAATTCCAGCACTCCCTGTTGCCGCGCCGCCCGCAAAAGATCATCTTTCTGCACATAGTAGAGAAATCTGGCAAGAACCACCCTGGGCCGCGTACTCTCTCCTTGCGGCCGTGGCCCTACTCTATGGGCTCTGTCCACGATTATAGGGGTGTTCTCACTGTCCCGGCCAAGCAGAGAGGCAGCCATCCTTTCCACCAGAACTCGCAGATCCTTATCGGGCACTTTCTCGGCTATCCCCAAAAAGCGCAAATTATTGCGCCGGGATCTATTTTCTAAGTCGTCAATTTTCAGGTCTTGTGCTTTAGTTAATTTTTGTACCGCACTCAGATCCCGTTGTAACTGCTCCACCGCCTCCTCGGTATGCAGAACGCGACCCTCTGCCTCGTGCATCCGGGCGCCCAGCGCCGACAAGGAACCTTGCAGCGTGTCTATTTTGCCACTAAGGGCTTCCAGCTGTGCGGTAATTGCAGCTGTGACTGCCGCGGAGATTTCTTCACTCAGGGTGAGGGAGGTCGCGACACTCACTTTTGGGGGGGATTCCGCCATTTTCGGCAGGCCCGTAGTGCGGTCCTTCTCCCTCCTTCCCGCCTTCGCTGCCGCTGCCATTCACCAATTCGGCTCCAGAAGGGGGTAGAAACACTGTCGACCTCACCCTTGGGACTCACAGCCAATAAATTTGCCGTGGATTACGGTCCAAATCAACGGTCAGGGACGAGGGGGCCCGGAGCTAAGGTGACTCACGTCTTCCCCAGCTCACCACACCACGTGATCTCTTAATTTATAGTTTTATTTCTACAGTGTTGTTGTACATTCCAAGTTTGGCTTTTGGGGTTCCCAGTTTAATTTGCCTTCCTGTTTCTAAATTGTGATTCCTTGTTTGGTGATGGTCTATGTTCTGCATGTGTAACTGAGCTGAGGTATTCTATTTATGTAATTCCTATTTGACATTGCCACTTGTTCTCTTTCCCCAGTATTCTCTGAAATGTACTGGTTTAATATTTGCAGTGTTGCCTTTTGATAGGTAGAGTATGGTACTTTGTGAGTCCTGGTAATGCTGTCAGGAAACGGCGGGTTTGCTATGGGTTCTAAATGGGCAGCGTTTGTAGTAGTTCCTAATGTGCCTGGCGGTTGGCACTGGATTATAGTAATATAGAAATCTTTTAGTCTTTCTTTATCCATACACTCATTAAGAGACATGTTTACTAAAAGTTAGTGTATGGTAACATTATGCAAATATTTATGCAAATAAGGCCACTTATGCAAATGAGGCCCCGCACCGAGTCTCCGCACATGGCCCCGCACCCCCCTTGGGCCGCCCCTGGCAGTGTGAGATATTAATCCATTGTTTCCTCTTCCCTTTGAAAATAAAAACATGATAGCTTATGCCTAGGCATGTATGTATGTCACCAAATGTGCACTTTGTATTACTACAGGTAGCAGAAGTCCATTATAAAGACAGCAAAACATGCTGATTTTCGTATTGGCTCTAGACACTAATAACACAGGTTTTGAACCCTTAGTTTTGCAATCATTACATTGTGATTTTCCAAACTATCCTAAGAACATCGGGCCCGATATTGAGTTAGGAGGGTATTTGCCCCTTTGATGCATAGCCCTTCCTGCCGATTTCTAACCCCAGATATTCAATGCCGGGGTCATATGTGGCCCCGGCATTGAATACCCAGGATTGCCATGCTGCCTCACAGCCACAGTCGATAATCAGGCAGATATTGCATGCTGCCCAGGCAGAGTGGAGAAGTGGCCTAGTGGTTGGGGCAAGGTACTTCAGGCCGGAAGGTCGGGGGTTCAAATCCCACTAGAGGACAGCAACCTTGGGCCGGAAGGACTGGGGTTTCTAGTCCCACAGGTGCTCCTTGTGGTCTTGGGCAAGCCACTTAACCCTCCATAGCCCATGTTCCCTGTAAAATGGTTATCTCCAAGTTATAATGCCCTGTTCAATGTAATTTCAGTTTGTTCAATGTAAACCGCACTGATGCAGAATAGCGCGGTATATAAGAGAATGTAAATAAATAAATAAATAAATATTGCATGCAATATCGCTGCTGCTGCCTGGTTATCAATTGTCGCCATCTCTGCTTCTCCTCGGATCACTCCCAACATACCCTGATGCTAAGCGGTGAGCATCGGGGTGTGTATGGGAGAAGAGAGGGGATATTCTTATGCCCACATCCTTATCCACCCCAACCACAGGCAGTACCTAAGATTATCCCAAGTAGCAGCATTTATATGGTTTACAGGGCTGTAAACCGTGTAAATGCCTTTCAAATATCGGGTACATCAGGCCCAATATTCAGAGGGCTTAATATGTTTAGCAGTTAGTGCTGCTAAATATCCACGGGTGCTACGCTGCATGCCCTGATGCCAATCACTTAGCATTGGGATGTCCCTTGAGTGGCTCCCAGCAATAACCAGGCAGCAGCAAAATTGAGCCACTGCCCGGTTATCACAAAGTGGCAAGAGTCAGGCACAGCAAAGACTGGCCTATCTTTTGCCGCTGAAGCTAACCGGGCAATGGCTGAATATCGTCGCCACCCAGTTAACTTCATCACTATATGGGCAACCCAAATATGGGCACGGCGTTGAATACCTGGGTTTAATGTTCAGCGGCAGAAGCTAGCCGCTGTCATTGAATATTGGGCCCATCATATGTAATTTTGTTAAAAAATATGTTTATTTAGTTCCATGATTTGGTAGTGGCATTCTGTATGCAAAAACCCCTTTCTGCTGGTTGCCTTCTTTGAAAAAGAAAAAAATGTAACTAAACATAATATTCCTGGAATTCAAGGTTGCTTCATATAAAAAGAAAAGCGTGCCATTGTCTGCATTTCTGAATGATGTATTTTTCTATTTCTGGTACATGAGTTATTCCACTCCTCTGTGGAGCAGTTTAGTAGATATCTGAGGTACGTGCGGCTCCCCCTCCTCCAATCGGTTCCAGCACACACCACCAGCAACCGATCGCCCTGGATCACAGCAGGGAAACCCTCACTATCGCCGCAAACAAAGGCTAGCAAGCCTTCCTGCACCGAAACGCTGAGCTCCACCTACCAGTGGCATCATTTCCCAGTGCCGCTCAAGAGACTTAAAAGGACACACCGCCAAGTGGGCCCATGCCTAAAGGCCCTTGAGTGTGGTCCACATAAAATAAAGCAGACCTACCAGATACAAGGTAAGAACTCTCGCTACACTTATCAAGCACCGGAAGGCCAACGCAAATACCTTATTGAGGTATTCCCATATACAACTACACTCAAGGGGAGCGTCACAAGGCACCCAAACTGTCAGAAACATGAAGTGGCTCACCAGTGGAACAATAATTTTGCTTACACTCATCCTAATAAGCTCACCCAGATCAACACACTTATGGAACGGCCTGATAACAATTCTACATAGAGAGAGGCACCCTCTAACTGGATATCTATCATACCCACACTTCCATAGGAGACCACAGTGCCTTATAATGATCTACACCACAATTACTCCAGTGCCCCCTCAAATACGTACTCGGCTCCCAAACCAAATCAAATGTAGTCTAGTCAACGCCCACTGTGTCTGCAATAAGATTCACATTATATCATACTACGTACAGAACGTGAAAGTAGATATAATGTGCATTACAGAATCCTGGCTTACTGACACCGATAATGTCTTATTAAACCAACTTGCCTCCTCAACAATGAACATTCACAATTGTTCTAGATCTAATCATAAGGGTGGAGGGGTACTCATTATCTCAAGTAAGCAACTGAACCTCAAACCAATCACCTCACAATCACTGCACACTCTAAACATCCTACTAATGGAGAATACACAAATGACAATATGCCTGATACACAGAGCCCCAAATGCTGACTCTGATGACATCTCATCTATACTAGATCTGGCATGCACCTATTCTAGCAGATGTAAACTTTTCATTATGCTCGGAGACTTCAACCTGAACTCGGTCCTTGCAGCATAAGTCACTTCTTTTCTAGATGCCTTAAATGCGATGGATCTTACCCAAATCATAGCAGGACCAATGTATATAGGTGGAAACACCCGAGACCTCGTATTTGTCCCCAGCAGTCTCCTCTCTACTACTACTCGCATCCCTCACCAGATAATACCCATACCCTGGTCATATTACCACATGATCACATTTGAACTACGGTCTCAACATCACTGGGATAAACAGCAATGGACATTTAACCCCCGCTGCTTCAAGGAATTTGATAAAGATACCATACTTGGTCACATCCTACCAAAACTAGACACCACCTCAACTGATCTTACAGCAATCATAACAATTTGGAATGATACCATTGCACCAATGGTGCTTGCTCCCCAGAAAAAGACATTGACATGAGCGAATAAGGCACCATGGTACTCAGCTGATTTAAAGGGAGAAAAACTCAAGCTAAGATAGCTAGAAAGAAACTGGAGGAATAGCAGGGACCCACTTCACCTAGAAGAGTACACCACAAATCAGAGCGAATACAACAAACTAATCCTCAGTCATAAAAAGGAATACCACGCGAATATCATGAAATCTCTAAACCGTCCCAGAGAACTGTTCACCATAGTAAAATCATTCACACGACCTCCACCGAACCATAATACTTCAACACTACATCCAGAGGTCTTTGCAACATATCTGCAGAACATACTCACCTGTAAAAATGACAACTTGACATTAGACTCTACACCTAAGAGCAACATAAACAACTCTAATACCTGGACTTCTTTCCATCCAATCTCAGAAGATCACTGTGGACAAATCTTGAGTCATTTGAAGACTACTACATTCCCACTTGACCCATGCCTCATGGATAAAGATGTCCAGACAAGAACTCACACCCACACTCCATAGAATAATAAATTTATCTTTATCACAGGGTATCATGCCCTCCATTTTAAAAAACTCTTCCATCAGACCCCTGTTGAAAAGCAACACATCCGACCCTAACCTGCCCTCCTCCTACCGGCCTATATCTAGCATCACCCTTCTAGCTAAGTTAGTGGAAAAAATCAGCACAGCTACAATTAAAGGACCACACTGATTCCACTGCTCCTTGAGATCCACAGCAACATGGGTTTAGACAAAATAACAGGGTGGAAACCTTACTGCCCTCCCTAACTAACACACTACTCAAGGAAATTGAGAATCCCAAACAGGTCATCTTCATTGATATGGCAGCCGCATTTGATTCGCTAAGCCATACAAAGCTCATAACCAGACTGATGGAGCAGCACCCCCTCTCATGGCTCCTTCCTACCTAACAGATCGGATGTGTCAAGTCAGGATACAGAACAGAACCTCAAGACCAAATAAACAACAGCAAGGCATACCTCAAGGATCTTCATTCTCAGCCTTCTATTTACCTTATACATACAACCAGTCTGCAAATTTATACAAGGACATAACTTATACTATTACATCTATGCAGATGACCTGATGGTCTACGCTCTGTTCAAATTTGGAAGACCAGACTATTCCCCCATAACATCTTGCATGACAGCTGTCACAAACTTGTTACAAAACCAAAGTCTGACAATCAACTATAATAAATCAGAGATCCTTATCATTACGAGAGATAGAAACATAGAAACATGATGGCATAAAAAGACCGCATGGTCTATATAGTCTGCCCGTCCATATTAACCACTACAACAGTCCCCTTTTTTCCTTTAGAGATCCTCTGTGTTTGTCCCATGTTTTTTTGAATTCAGATACTGTCCTCATTTCTATCACCTCCACTAGGAGACTATTCCATGCATCCACCACTCTTTCCGTAAAGAAATATTTCCTCATATTTACTCCTGAGTCTATCCCCTTTCACCCTCATAATATTTCCCCTCATAGCACAGCTTGCTTTCAATCAAAGGAGGCTCTCCTCCTGTGCGTTTATGCCACAGAGGCATTTAAACTTCTCAATCATATCACTTCTATCCCACCTTTCCTCCAAATTATACATATTGTCACCAGCAGTGGCTGGACTGGGCGTAGGCAGCCAGACACACTGCTGGGCCTGACCCTTCTATATGAAAAGGAGTAGTTGCGACGGAGTGGTCAGGTTGAAAAAGGATTTTTATTCCCCTCCCGGGGTTTGGATTTTCAAAACAGTACAAAACACAAGAACTAAGAGGTAGCCATACTTCTGGCAAAACTGAGGGTGAAAAGAAACACAGCTTCTCGCTTGAACAGAAACAGGGATTATAACAAACAGAAATCAGGTAAAAAATGCTGGCAGTTTCCTCTGTGCACATTCAGCTCTCTACAAGGCACTCTTGTCTTCAGCTAGCGCAGAGAATTTATGTCAGTCATTACCAAAGAGCAGTCCATGTCTTCAATATAAGGAGTGAAACTACTTGGCTCCGTGATCATGGGCTCTTCAACCACCTTACTTTCCCTAGGGCAGAGAGTTTGGAACTTTCTTAAATCAGTCCCTGAACTTTCTTCACAGCTCTCTCCACAATATGGCAGGTAGTTACCAGATAACTTATAAAACTGCCCTGTTCTGTTCCTAACGGACTTTTCTCTCTGCAGTCTTCTGCAGGGCTTTAAAGACACACATTCATCTTCTTTGCTCATACAAATATCTTCAATTGCATTACTTTCCTTTTCCCAAGGTTGCAAGTATTTCAGGCAGCTCTGCCTTTCAGTTATATATGGTTCCTTACCAGCTGCCTTCCGTTCCTTCCACTGAGCTTTGTGTCTGGGAAAATCTCCCTGTGTCAGAGGTGAGGGTTTCCTGTAGTTAATCCCTCTGCTGGCAGATAGCTTTCTTTCCCTTTTCAAATCCCTCCTTGGCTTTCTGCTCCAAGGCTCAAACAAAACAGAATCAGCATGGGAGTATTCTGAACCTCCGTCTGAGACCTGCAAGTCTTCCCTTACTTGCCAAGCTTCATGTTCCTCGTGAACTTCCTGCTTGCCTCGGTCTCTCTGATCCTCCAAATCTTTAAAACCCTCTGAGTTTCCAAAACCTCTCTGAGCTCCAAAATCTCTCTGATCTAACTCTGTTTGCTTCATACGTTTTTTATACAGGTTTAGGGGCGTTTTCCTGGCCATGTGCAAACTGTTCTCCTGATTACTTGGGGAGTGTTTGTTAGCTAGGCGTGCCTTCAGACCTCGTGTCTCAGCCTGTTTTGGTTGCCCATGGTAACTGGGAAGCTTTTGATCTCCCTGCCTGTCAGAATCTGTGCTAAACTCAGCAGATTTCTGTGCTTTAAAGGTACAGGGCAGATCTTCGGTGTCACAATATTCAGATCCTTAAGTCTCTCTTCATATGCTTTATAATGAAGACCACTAACCATTTTAGTAGCCACTCTCTGTACCGACTCCAACCTATTTATATCCTTTTGAAGGTGCGGTCTCCAGAATTGCACACAATACTCTAAATGAGGTCACACCAAAGACTTATACAGAGGCACTATCATCTCCTTTCTTCTGCTGGCCATTCCTCTCCCTATGCATCCAAATATCCTTCTAACTTTTGCCATTGCCTTTTCTACCTATTTAGCTAAATTAAAATCATCAGACGCAATCACGCCTAGGTCCCACTCTTCTTTTGTGGACAGAAGTACTTCATCCCCTATTCTATATGACTCTCTTGGATTGCTGCAGCCCAAATGAATGACCTTGCATTTTTTAACATTAAATCTCAGCTGCCAAATTCTAGACCATTCTTCAAGCTTAGCTAGATCCCTGTTCATGTTATTTATACCTTCCTGGGTATCTACTCTATTGCAGATTTTGTTATCATCCGCAGAGAGGCAAACCTTACCCGACAACCCTTCCGCTATATCACTAACAAAGATGTTAAAAAGAATCAGACCAAAGACAGATCCCTGGGGCACACCACTGGTGACCTTCTTCTCCTTAGAGTGAGCTCCATTTAACGGTATCCTTTGTTGCCTCCCACTCAACCAATTTCTAATGCAAGGAGTAACTTTAGAGTCCATCCCTAGGGTGCTCAGTTTGTAAGTCGCCCGTGAGGAATGGTGTCAATGGCTTTACTGCAATCTAAATACACCACATTTAGGGCTCTCCCTCGATCTAGCTCCCTGGTCCATCCAGTCAAAGAAATCATTCAGATTTGTCTGACAAGACCTGCCTCTGCTGAATCCATGCTGCCTCGGATCCGGTAATCCGTTGGACTCTAGAAACCTCACTATTTTCTCTTTCAGCAGCGCTTCCAATAATTAACTCACCACTGAGGTTAAACTAACAGGCCTGTAGTTTTTTACCACATCCTTACTTCCGCTTTTGTGTAAAGGGACCACATGTGCCTCTCTCCAGTTCTCTGGCACCACTCCCAACTCCAACGAGACTTTGAAAAGGTCAGTGAGTGGAGCTGCTAGAATATCCCCAAGTTCCCTCAGTATTCTCGGGTGTATCCTATGTGGTCCCAGCGCTTTGTCAACTTTAAGTTTAGCTAGTTCCTTACAAACACAGTCTTCTGAAAGTTGTTCAAGATGCTCCTCGCTTCTGTTCCTGTTTGTGGGTGTTTTCTGAGGTCCTGCTCCTGGTGCTTCATCTGTGAACACAGAACAAAAATATTTGTTAAGTAATTCCGTTTTATTCTCATCAGCTTTTACATATTCCTACTCTTTACCCTTGAGTCTGACAATACCACTTTTGTCCTTCCTCTTCTTACTAACATATTTGAAAAATGTCTTATCCCCCCATTTTATTGCATTGGCTATTTCCTCCTCTTTATGAATCTTTGTTTTCCTGACTACTTTGCTAGCTTCTCTAAGTTTTTCCAAATATAGATGCCTATCTTCATCTCTCTGTGATCTCTTGTATTTCATGAAGGCCTCTCACTTCACCTTTTGAAAACCATAGTGGTCTCCTTTTCCTTTTACCTTTATTTACCATTTTAACAAAAATATTCCTTTTAATTTTTGCCCACTGTTTTTCTACATACCCCAGTTGTTCCCATCCCACTAACGACTCCTTGAAATATTGGCCTGTCTTGGCAAAGTTAATTTTCCTAAAGTCTAAGACCTTTGCTTTTGAATGGATTTTATCAGCCCTAGTCCTAATACTGAACCACACCACCTGGTGATCACTGGATATGAAATGATCTCCCACTATAACATCAGAAACACTTTCACCATTGGTAAGCAACAAGTCCAGTATGGCCCCTTCATGTGCGGGTTCTTTTAGCAGTTGCCTGAATAGTTCTCCCTGTAGTATCATCTTCTTATTTCTAGATGATACTGCAGCAGGGATGTGCCAATCAACATCTAGCATATTGAAATCCCCTATCAGTAGCATTTTGTCTTCAATTAACTCTCCATCCACCTCTTCTCCCTGTGAGGGAGGTCTGTATATCACGCCAATGCAAATAGATTTCTTTTTCCCTCTTTCTTGTTTAACCTACAGTTCCTCCTCTCTCCCTTTTAACCTCTGTATTTCGATAGCTTTAATATTATTTTTTGCATATGGTGCTACCCCTCCTTCCCTCCTTCCCTTCTTCCTACCCTGTCCTTTCTAAATAAAGTATAGCCTGGTATAGTTACATCACAGTCATGGTAGTCAGTGAACCATGTCTCTGTTACTGCCACTAAATCCAAGTCCACCTCTCCCGTTAAAGCCTCAACATCTGGGATCTTATTTCCCATGCTATGGGCATTTATACACACCGCTTTCCATATGTTTCCCCTTTTGTCCATTTCCATAAAGATTTTTAATGTTTCACTTACCTGTCCTGTGGGCTTTCACCTGCCTGGGGGCTTTCTTCATCCAACCTCAATGAATCTAGTTTAAAGCCCTCTTCAGTAGGTTAGCCAGTCTTCTACTGAAGACATGTTGACCCTTCTTGGAAAAATGGACACCATCTCTGCTCTGCAGCCCTTGGAACAGCACCTACTCTCTACTTGAAATACTCAAAATAGACAACTTCGCCATTCTGGTGAAAAAGGAAGTCAAATACCTAGGAGTAATACTAGACCAGAGGCTCAACTCGCCAACACATATTAAGAAGATGATATTGACAGCCTACAACAAAATGAAGATGCTACAAAACCTTCACCCTCTACTGGACCATAACCACTATTGTAAGGTACGTCAGGACATAATTACCCCACACCTGTACTACTGCAACCTAATACTGCAAGGCCTCCGCAAACACACCATCCACGCCTTACAACTAGCTCAAAAAACTGCAGCCCGACTAATCACAAGAGTCACAAGACAAGAACACATCACACCAGTTCTCAAATCCCTACACTGGTTACCTATACAATCCCACATCAAATACAAAACAATAATGATGACATCTATAGCTACACACAATCAATCAGCTGACTGCCTGCAAGCACCGATCCGGAAGGCTCCAGAATCCCGAACAAGATGACAACATCAAAACCTCCTCTCTATCCCAGCCCACAAGACTAGAAGTTCTCAAACCTGCCAAAGAGCTTTTGAAATCTACGGACCGACAGTCTGGAACTTGCTCCCATCTGAACTAAGATCAATTGATGACACCTCTGAATTTAGGAAAGGTACATGAGCTGATAATTTCCTCCTGAGAAAAAGAAGAAATGTTTTATTATTCTTCAGACCATGAAAGAAACTTGCTGCCAGGGCATCATTTTCTTAAATACCTCCCACCAGTGTATCTAAGAACTTAAATCAGATTGCCTGTTGGGAATGCACTCATGTATTCCATTGCTCTAAAGATAGACTTTTAACAGAAGAACAATGAACTTTTGCTATGGACAAAAAAGGGGGCTTTAATGTTTAGTGTTTAATGCTTATAGACTGTCTACTATTTCATACTTACTAGAAACTGCTACTGAGTCTATGAAAAAAGTGTAAAATGAGAAATTTTCAATATGTATGTAAAAGTATCAGAATAACATCAGAAACAGCCACACTTTTAAACCACACATTAAAGACAAGTGGGAAGAAGTGGGCAGAACAAAATCAATGCAAAATACATGCAAGCCAGTTGAATGCTGGAAGCTTAGCCAACAAAGTTCCGGACCTGGAAGCCCTAATGGTGGAAATAGACTTGGACATTGTGGCCATTGCAGAAACATGGTTTAATGAATCGCATTATTGGGATATAGCCATAGCTGACTATAATCTATTCAGAAGAGACAGAGAAAGTGGAAAAGTAGGAGGAGTAGCCTTGTATGTCAAAAGCAATATTAAAGCTACTGAAATGCAGGGGGCATGGGGAAAAGAAGAAGCGCTCTGGATTGTGTTGGAAAGAGGAGATGGTACTGTCATCCATACAGCTGTAGTCTACAGACCTCCAACTCAAATAGAAGAGATAGATAATGAATTGATTATAGATATTGCCAAGATAGCCACAAAGGGGGAAGTGATCATATTGGGTGATTTTAATCTACCCAATGTGGATTGGATTACTCCTACTGCAAATCTGGAAAGAAGCAAAAAATTGTGGATGCTTTCCAGGATGCGTTACTTAGACAAATGGTGATGGAACCAACCAGGAAAAGCTCAACACTGGATTTAGTGCTCACCAACGGTGATAGCGTGTCGAATGTCTGGGTGGGTGCCCCTGTGAGCAGTAGCGATCATCATACGGTATTTTTTGAGATAAAAGCCAAGGTGCAGTCCAATCATAGCAAGCTCAAACTACAAAAACACTGATTTCAGTAAAATGGCCAAGTACCTGAAGGAGGAGTGGCAGGGTGGGAGGGGATAAGGGATGTTGAATTGTAATGGGCTAAACTAAAGGTGGCAATAAAAGGGGCAATAGATAAATATGTAAGAAAAGTAAATAAAAACAAGAGAAGGAAACCTATTTGGTTTTCCAAAGAAGTGGCTGCTCAAATAAAGGCAAAAAAACACAGCTTTCGCAAAATACAGAAGCTTGCAAACAGAGGAACACAGAAAGGAATACAGGATCAAACTCAAAGAGACAAAAAGAGAAATAAGGAAAGCAAAATCAAAGGCAGAGGAAAAGATGGCTAAAGATGTGAAGTGTGGCGACAAAACTTTCTTCAGGTATATTCGGGAGAGGAGGAAAATCAGAGGTGGAATTGCAGGACTCAGAAGTGCTGGGAACGGACTCGTGGAAAGTGACATTGAAAAAGCGAAATTGCTAAACAAAAACTTCTGCTCTGTTTTTACTAAAGAAAATCCTGGTGAAGGACCACCTGTGACTCCCAAATATAAAAATGGGAATGAAGTAGATACCACACCATTCACAGAAGATGATGTGTTAGAACAACTTGCAAAACTGAATGTGGACAAGGCCATGGGACCGGATGGGATACATCCCAGGATACTGAAAGAGCTCAGAGAGGTTCTTGCAGGGCCATTAAAGGATGTTTTCAACAGATCCTTGGAAACAGGAGATGTTTCTTAGGACTGGAGAATGGCTGATGTGGTACCTCTTCACAAAAGTGGTGACAGGGAAGAAGTGACAAACTACAGGCCTATGAGAGCCTTACCTCAGTGGCAGGAAAAGTAATGGAGGCACTCCTGAGAGCGAATAGTGGACTTTCTCAAAACCATCAGGTTGCAAGATCCGAGGCAACATGGTTTTACCAAAGGACGATCTTGCCAAACAAATCTGATTGAGTTCTTTGACTAGGTGACCAGAGAACTAGATCAGGGGCATGCAATAGATGTCATCTACCTGGATTTCAGCAAAGCCTTTGATACTGTTCCTCATAGGAGGCTTATCAATAAACTCAGTAGTTTGGGGATGGGTCCCAAGGTGGTAAACTGGATCAGAAATTGGTTGACTGACAAGACGATAGAAGGTGATGGTAAATGGAGCTCACTTGGATGAAAGGAGGGTGATTAGCGGGGTGCCCCAGGGTTCAATCCTGGGCCCAGCACTGTTCAATGTATTTGTGGGTGATATTGCTGAAGGAATGAATGGAAAAGTCTGTCTTTTTGCAGATGACACAAAACTTTGCAACAGCGTGGACTCCCCTGAGGGAGTGGTTAACATGAGGAAAGATCTACAAAAGCTGGAAGAATGGCAATTGAGATTTAATGCGAAGAAGTGCAGTGTCATGCACTTGGGAAGCAGAAATCCAAGGGAAATGTACACGATAGGGGGAGAGAGGTTGGTGTGTACGGATCAGGAGAAGGACCTTGGTGTGATTATTTCTGAGGATCTCAAGGTGGCAAAACAGTGTGACAAGGTGGTGGCAAAAGCCAGGAGGATGTTGGGCTGCATACAAAGAGGAATTACCAGTAGAAAGGAAGAGGTACTAATGCCACTGTATAAGTCACTGGTAAGGCCTCACTTGTAATACTGTGTTCAGTTTTGGAGACCATATCTTGCAAAGGATGTAAAAAGACTGGAAACTGTTCAGAGGAAGGAGACCAAAATGATTTGCAGCCTGCATCAGAAGCCTTATGAGAAGAGACTTGAAGGCCTAAATATGTACACTTTGGAGGAGAGGAGGGATAGAGGAGATATGATTCAGACCTTTAAATACTTAAAGAGAAATAATGAACAAACAAACCTCTTCCAAAGACGGGGAAGCTGTAAAACTAGAGGGCATGACATGAAGCTGCAAGGGGGTAAATTGAAAGGCAATGTCAGGAAATACTTCACTAAAAGGGTGGTGGATGCTTGGAATGCCCTCCCGATGGAAGTGGTGAGGGCAAATATAGTGATGGAATTCAAAATGGCATGGGACAGACACAGTGGATCCCTTTACAGCAACAGGATAAAATCAAAATAAACTGAACTATCTAATTTCTCAACAAATAGGGGTGTCCTACACGCAGCAGTGGGTTCACCCCTAAACAAAGATATGGGGAGGGGTGGCCTGCACAGAGCAGCAGGTACACCTACTCTTGCCATCTTACTGGGCAGACTAGATGGACCATACTGGTCTTTATCTGCCGTCGCTTACTATGTTACTATGTAGTTACAAAAGGAAAATGTATAACTTAATGTGATTGATATTGGCTCCATCCTGATTTGAGACCTGTCCTTATTCCTTATTTGCTTCCTCCAGGATTCTCTCTGCTCTCTTTTGTACAGAATGCAAAACAACTACTTGATGTGAGACCCAGTGCACTGAGTCGGCAGGAGAAGAAGATGAAGACTCCTACTCAGGGCTGGAGAGCCATGGCTAATGAAAACAGGAATAAATTCACCCATTCCCTCATCAAGGGACTGATGTTCCTAGATTAGGGGTGGACGCCAGAACTTGAATGTACAACATATTCTAGTCTGGCCTCCCAGACCCAACATCTATTTGGTCCTTTGACAGTAAGGACTTCCTGAAGACACCTGGTGGAGAACAGCCTGCACTAGCCAGAGTCCTACTACACTACTGGGAAAGCTTGGGCTAAGGGCCCTGAGAAGAGATGTGTAAATTTACCTGCTGCTTAGGAGTGGTCCAACTTTCACATCCATATGACGTTATTGAAAATACCATGGCTTGGACAAGTTGGCATTTAACAACAATAACTAGGAATGGTAGGCCTCTAGCAGGATGGGAAATGTATAAATCTTAAAAGAAGATAAATCATAAATCTAATTGTTTCTCTGCTATAGCTTTGAGTAGAAGGATAATACATGTCCCGTCTGTAATTATAGCCCTTCTAGTATAAAGCTGTTCAGTGTTGTGTTAAATATAATAACATTACTGCATAAGGAAAGATAATAACTCAGCAAATGTATACATTTGCATTACCAAGTGAGGTCAGCTCTGATATGCTGATGGTGAGCTGACCATGTGACCCCTAAGGGATTATAAGGGAGGCACTGTGGAATTATACAAAGGGTTAATAATAATTGTACTGAACAGCTGTGTAGATATGAAATGCCTGAAAATCTAGATTGCAGAGTTGAAGGACAAGGCATGTATATCACTAAGAGTGACCAACTGTAGAAAGGAGTTAGGCACACAGGAAACTAGGTGGAGATAAGATGAGCTGTGACACTAATTTCCTGCAGTGCTCCCTTTTTGGTCAAGCTTAGGAAACCAACATTATTAGCGCATTCTTTCCAGTCTTTGTTCTTTTGATCCTATTGCATATAAGCCAGCTCTGAGCACTGTAATGAGAGAGTTGGATTCACTAAAACAAAATACACTAATAATAAGAATTGATATAATAAGAATTGTTTTGTGGGTGAAAAGGGTTATTCTCTCTCCCAAGAAGCTCTTTCCAGTGCTATCCTGCCCTTCACTCTGCAGGAATGAGAAAAGTGTGCTCTGCTAAAGGATCACAGAGTACAGCAGGCCCAAAAGGAAAACTCATGTTGCAGCACTTAAATTTCCCTCTATCTCTCAGCCCAGGTGGATATGAAAGAAAATCAGTGTTGCCAGATAAACTGCAAATTTTCCATACAATGTTCACTCAAAAGTAGCCCAAAAGTATGCCTAAACATATGACAACTAAAATATAAAAATTCCATATTTCATAAAAACAGCACACACACGTTAGGGTTATCAGACATCCCCAATTTTGGGGGATAATTATCCCTGATTTCAGGGATCTGTCCCTGACTCCTACCTCTTTGGAAGTCTCCTGTCCCTGATTCCAGTAGTGAGGTCAGAGGTGCCATGCCAGGTCTACAGTCACAGTGTCATCCCTCCATCACCACCACCACTGCGGCTTTTCACTGCTTCTGAATCTGCAGCAGTGGTGGTGCCTCTTAACTGTAGTGTAAGCATTAAAAAAACCAAAAAGCATAGGATCTTTATGACCCCTGTGCACTTGGAAGGCCCTGCCCGTTCTGCCTCCTTTGAATGCATGCTTTATATCAGAGGGACTGGGACTATCAAGGAGTAGAGGAGTAGCCTAGTGGTTAGAACACTGGCTTGGTAACCAAGCAACCAGGGTTCGATTCCCACTAGCACTCCTTGTGGCCTTGGGCAAGTCACTTAACCCTCCATTGCCTCGGAAGAAAGGCCTGGCAATCTACTTCCAGTGACATTGCCAAGAAAACCCAGGAGCTTCTGGGTCACCAGGAGTCAGGACTGACTCAAAGGCACACATTGCATTTTTGGGACTATCAAGACCTTTCAAGCTCACAGGGGTTGCAAAGACCCCTACGCTTTTGTTTTTTTAATGCTTATACCACAGTTCATGACCGCTACAGCTGCTGCAGACATTAAGAGAGGAAGTGGCAGAGGTTGGCCAAGGAGGAATGGCAGGAAGATGCTGGTCACAGGGTAGGGAAGGTGGAGGACAGAAAGCGAACATGGGATGGGATGGGATGGAGGTCAGATGCTGGGCATGGGGAGGAGAGAGGGGACATGCTGGGCACAGGAGGAGGAAGAGAAAGAGAGTGGGGGGAGATGCTGGACACCTGAGTGAGGAGATGCTGGAACCTGGGGGGGGGGGTTGATAGTGATGGGAAAGGGGGATATTGGACACCTGGGGGGGGGAGGGGGTAGTAAGGAAGAGAAGATGCTAGAGAGCTGGAGAAGGGGTAAGGAGAAATGCTGGCCTGGCAGGGTGGGGAAAGGAAGAGAAGATGAAATACTAGATAGGGTGCAGGGAGAAGGGAAGAGAAAGGAAAATGCTGGATATGGAGTAGGGAGATGGAGAGAAGTGGGAGTTAGTAAGAGGGTGGGGAAGGAAGGAGAGAGATAGGGAATGGGGAGGCTGGGGTAAGGGAGATGAAAACTGTAGGTAGATGCAATAAAAAGGGAGAGACTAAGGTTTGATTAAGGAGGAGTGGCGAAATCAGAATGGACAGAGAAGCAAAAAAATAAATGGAAGAAAGCTGAAAGATCAATGACAGAGATGGATGTAGGGGAAGAAGTGAAGACAGGAGGTGAGTAAAGAAATAACAAATGGACAGGACACCCTGAGCACAGGGTTAAGAGAAGATAGACTGACAAAAGCAGAAAGTGGATGCTGGACGCAAGATGATGAGGTAGAAATGATCAGACAGGCAGAAAAAATCATTTTGAAGGCGATTTTAGAAAGGACATCCAAGTGCAACCTGGGATGTCTAAGCCAGAACATCTTAAAATAAAAGCAGGCATGTCCAGGTGCAAACATGATTTCACAAACGCGGTCATGTCTGATACGGATGCCTGATAGCATCTTCAACTTGCAATTGGCTGGAGGGACAAGTGACTCTACCTTCTCTTCTACCCTGCTGCAGCTCATTGGTCAGCTCCCAGATACACTACTCTGCTATTGCAGCTTCAAAGCTCTCTGGACCAACCAATAGCAGAGTAGTATGTCTGTAAGTTGAGCAATGAGGTGAGCAGAATGGGAGAGAAGTGGAGCCATCTATTCCCTCCAGCCAATCACAATTTGGACATGCTCCGAGTTGGCACTAGGGATGGGAAGGAATTAGAAGGGACATTGCCAATGGCTATTTCCACAATTTTCTCGTCCAAATTGTGGCATGAAGTGGTCCAAAAGCCATAACTTGCAATTGATAATTTCCTACAACTTGGGCAAAAAACTAGCCCAATTAGGCAAGGAAATTATGGAAATAGCAAGATTGAAAAAAAATCCTTATTTTCTTCAGCTTCTTATGGCCAAATCCTTCACTGTGTTTCAACTGGCTCCTAAAGAAATGTGGACTGAGGCAGCAATCCTATGGAAAAAGGATAGGCTAAGGCAGCCATGTTAATAAGGGCTATAGATTTATTTTTATTTATTTATTTAACAGGTTTTCTATACCGCCTTTTCCTTAAATCAAAGCGGTTACCAAGACACAAGAAGGGAGAACAGAGGCAGGGAGGCATACACTGACTAAACTATATAGTGAAGGTAAAATTGGGATACACAACATCAAGGAACTGTTACAGATAAACACGTTACATGCAGGCTATAATAATAAAGACTTGTTAGGTGTCTGTGCCATAGTGCTCAATGAAGAGTACAAACTTCAGTTGTTTTCTGAACTCCTTTAAATCATCTATGGATCGCACATCGGGAGGGAGAGAGTTCCAGATAAGTGGGGCCGATAAGGAAATTGCCCTTTGTGTAGTACATTTACACGCTTTTCTGAAGCTACTTGGGGTGCTGAGAGTGTTTGATGTAGTTTTTCTTCTTGGCCTGTTGTTAAAATGGAGTAAGAGATTATGAAGGCTAAAAGCAGAGCACTTGTGTCTGATCTTGAATATATTAATTACCATCTTATATTTGACGCGCTGGCTTATTGGAAGCCAATGGAGCTCTTTGAGAGTAGGGGTGATGTGATCTTGAGATGTTGAGCCAGCAATTATTCTGGCTGCTGTATTCTGAGCCATCTGAAGAGGCTTAAGTGAGTGTTTTGATAGTCCGTAGTAAATAGGATTACAAAAGTCCAGAATAGGAGTTATTAAGGCTTGGCAGACTGACCGGAAGTGGTCATATGAGAGTAAGGGCTTGAGGCGTCTAATCACTTTCATTCTATAGTATGCACTCCTCACAGTTTTTCTGATATGTGACTGGAGGGTTAGTCCTTTATCGAGGGTAATTCCAAGATATCTAACTTCGTCCTTGACTGGTATTGTAATATTGTTGTATTTAATGAAAGGTGGGGGGTTGAAGTCGGTGTTTCGAGAGACAATAAGTGCCTCTGTCTTATTGTAGTTTATGGCAAGGTTATTGAGTGTGAGCCAGGAAGACATGTTGTCAAGGCAATTTATAATCTTATAGATTTATAATTTATAGATGAACTGATGCCACACTTCCTGTAGGCCCTGGAGCCCGCACCTTGAATATTGTGTGTATTTCTGGACTCCGTGTCTCAAAAAAAGATACAGTGGTATTAGAAAAGGTACAGAGAAGGGCAACCAAAATGATAAAAGGGATGGAGCAACTCTTCTGTGAGGAAAGGGCAAAAAGGTTAGGGTTCTTCAGCTTGGAAAAGAGGCATGTGAGGAGAGAGATGATAGAGTGGATCCTGAGTGGATTTTTCAAAAAGTACAAGAAATAGTGGACACACCATGAAGCTAAAGTAGCATATTTAAAACAGATAGGAGAAAATATTTTCTCTCTCAATGTATAATTAAGTGTTCAAACTCATCAGAGGAAGTGGAAAAAGGCAAATAGTGTAGCTGAGTTTAAAAAGGGTTTGCACAAATTCCTGGGAGGAAAGTCCATAAATCATTATTAAGGATGATTGAGAAAAAACTGCTGCTTATCCCTGGAGATCATGAAACTGGCTACTTTTTAGATATTCAAGATACTTGGATCAGACAAAAGATCTAATCCAGGTCACAATATGGCAGTTCTTATGTTCCTATGAGCAAGACATAACACAAACCTTTTAGTAAGTCCTGTGGTAAAAGGCACTCCTTGAATAGGTGAAGGGATTTCTTATCAGTAATAAACTTAATGGAGTGGTTATAGCTTATCTAGAAGTCTTTATGAAAGAACATATTGTTCAGTATATATCCAGATTAGGGTCATCCTAATGTGATGAGCTCATCAAAGGAGTTTCTTGTAAGAACTATGGCGCTTTATTGATGGACAGTGAGTGAAAATGTTCCACCCAGAGAAGGGCATGAGCTGTCGCACAAAAGAGCACTCCAGACTCCAGCGGGATCCGCTTGGCCAGCTTATCCTTCCTGGTCCACAAGATAACATCTTTAGCAGTGGCCAGGAGGTAGCTGACCAGATGGTTCCATGTACAGATGGGATCTTTAGACGGTGTATGCCTGTAAAATAGTAGATTGGGGGGAAATGTAACCAAAACTGGAGAAACAATAAGGACAAATAACCCAGAAAACAACCAAATGGTGGCACCTATTAATTAAATGAGGCATATCTTTGACCTGCCCACAAACAGGGCAGTCTGGGAAACCCCAGTAAATCTTACCTAAAAGCCTTCCCATGACCACTGTGCAATGTGCCAGCCTTCTTTGGAGGTTCCTGCTGAATCTTGGAGTCAGAGTAATAGGATTCCTAGTGGAGATCCTTCTCACCTCCCGAATATTCCTTCCAGACAGTTTCTGGGCAAGGGAGAGATGATGCAAAATATGGACCATGAGAAGATATAGATCCTTCCATAGCACAGTACAGAAGGATTTCTGGAGAATCTGCCATAGTTGACTAAGGATGAAGTGGTGAGGGGGACAAGAAGGAAAAGACTCTGCTGGTGGTATCCTAAACCCTATATATAGGGTCAGAGAGGTGGGTGAAAGTCAGGAGAGGACCTGTGACCTTAAGAACACCTTCAATCAGGGTGACGGTCAGCAGTCAAACAGCTTTTGACCTGCTGGAGAAGTCTATGGGCAGCATATGGGTTCTTACTCTCATGCTGAGCCAGCTCCAAAGGTCCAACACCCCCTCCCCATTCCACCAGGTTCCTAACCTTTGTGACTCCTGCTGAGAGATGCCAGGTACTCACCACATGGTTCCTCATGACCTCCACATCAAGAGTGGGTTGTGAAAGAGATGCTCTTCCATGATGGAATCCCTGCAATAAGCAGCTGCTTCCTTTGCCACATCTGACATGCTCCAGGCCTTAAAAATCTCTTAATAGAGGAGAGGCATCCATAGCAGGTTGCCAGCGTATGCTACTGCCAATTGTACCACAAACCACTCACCTGATGGAGAAAAAAAGCCACTGGAATGCCATTGCAGAGGGGATCTGTGTACAGAAATCTCTGCAGGGCCTGAAAGCATAAGGTGTATGCCTGACTCCTCAGGCACACGAGCCCTTGCCCATCTGCAGGACACCCGCAGAGATCTAGTGCTTTCTGACAGCCCAGAAGTCCAGCATCCTTCTTTGAGTATGGACCAGGAGTTCCAAGGTGGGACTCAGGGTGGTTAACTGGTGGCAGGCTATGCTTGCCATCAACTGATTCACCACTAAGACTCAGCCTTGGAAGGACCCCAGTTGTAGCAGACTTCATGCAAGCTTCCACCTTCTCCAGTTCAAGTTGACAGAGGCCATGGTTTCCACAATGGAAAGGTGAATGCCCAAACAGTTCAAGGACTCCCTATCCCAAGAAAAGTTAGAAAACTGATTAGGGAGCTCAAATACCCATTGTAGTCCTACCAAAAGCCTGGAGCATTTAGCCCAGGCACACATCCTCTCCAGATCTCCCAGGTCTTAAACCATGAGGAGCACATTGTCATCAGAAGCTGACAGGGTGATACGCATGCTGGATTCCTGCAGGACCAGTCCAGAGAGTCGCCTATACAAGAGGCACAAGAATGGCTCAATGTCCCTTGCGTACAACTGCCTGGACAGGGGGCATCCCTGACATACTCCCCTTCCAAAAGCCAGAGGTACCACAAAGGGCCAGATAATCTTAACTAGACACTCAGCTCCTGGGCAGAGGATGTAGAGAAGGCCCACAAAGTGGAGACTGAACCCAAATGCTTGCAAGGTACTCAGGAGATAACCGTGATCCATCCTGTTGTAAACCTTCTCTTGACTGAGTGACAAAAAAGCTACCGATAGACCAGCTCTAAAATGAATAAGGTCCATGATCAAAAGATTTTATCAAAAGTAGTCCTGCCAGGGAATGAATTGGTCTGGTTGGGGTGAATCATATCTTCCAGCATGGTAGCCAGGCGCTGGGAGAGCATTCTGCCAAAATCGTATAATCCCTGCATAGCAGTGAGATAGGTGCCAGTTCTTTATGTCTCACAGATCCCCCCCCCCCCCTTAGGTAAGGAGTTCAATATCATACAACAGCAAGAAACTGGAAGTTGTTCCATCTGTAGGACTTCAGCTACAACTCACAGGAGATGGAGCCCTAGCAAGTCAACTGACTGAAAAAGTCTGTAGCCAGCTTGTCGATGCCTGGGAACTTCCCAAATGACATCTGGCTGAGGGTTCACCCAGCTTCTGTATGTCTCTAGATGACTACAAGAAGCCCATTTTGCAAGATTTCACCAGCATATAGATCAACTGTTTCCAGAGAGAAGAGGGCTGAGTAAAAGTACCTCACCCTCACCATGATCCTCACTGGGTCTGCGAGAAGGGCACTGCCATTTGCTTTTTGTGCCCCTCATTTTCTCCAGCCCATAGAAGAAGCCCAAACCATATCACCCAGGAATTAGACCCATGATCTTACATAAGCCCCCTGGTCCTGCTGTTCCTTAAGGGCATGGAGGATATGTTTCACTACATGCTTGAGGCACAAAGCCTTGTCCTGGATGTCAGAGAGTCGACCCTCAAGGCCATGCACCTCCCCCAAGAGTTGCATGACGTCTTGGTGCCAGTCTTGTTGAAAACTCCAAATGTACTGTTGACAAAGCACCCGAAGGTGGACCTTACCTACATCCCACTACTGACAGATTAAGGAAAAGGCTGCTTTCCAGTTACACCAATCCACTTGGAACTCACAGACTGCTGCAACAAACCTGTACTCTTCCAATAGGGAGTTGCTACAGTGCTAATGGGTGGTCTGGAGCTAATAGGATCTAGCTTCACCTTCATGGTCATGATGTTGCGATTTGAGAAGGCTGCTAACACCATGCCACTCAACATTCATTAAAACATGCATTAAAAAGTGATGACTAAAATACCATTGCTTGATCCAAGAGCAGGATATGTTCTCCAGCCCCACCACAATATGTGGGAAGCTGGAGGCTACCCCCAGGTGCTGCTCACACCAAACTTTGATCAGAGAGCAAAAGCAAACAGCCTCCCCCAGAACAGCTGAAGAGGAAGGGCTGATTTATCACCCGTATCGATCCAGGGCCTTGAGGATACACCTAAAAGTCACCCCACCTCCTCATCCCCAGGTGGCCCAAGGGGGATGTGGGGCCAAGCCTGAAAACTCATTGTGGGGCCTCATTTGCATAAATATTTGCATAAACAGGGGACCTTGAACCTATAACCCCATTCAGTCTGTTCTCTCAAATCTGTAACAGTTGTGTGCCTAAGAGTATAGAACTAGAGCAGGTTTGTGCCTCTAGTACTCATTCCAAGTTTTTGCTAATTAAATTCAGCAAGTGTGATTATCCTAACACCAGCCTTCCCAGAACAATTCTGTAAAAAACTGCATAATCAGACATTATACTTTTAAATATTAAACTTTGTTATATATTATACATACACACACACACACACACACAATTTAGTAAGTTTCCAAAAGTAATTTATCCGAGAAAGTGGCTACTAGAAAATTTCACACTAACTCTGCAGGTAAACCTAGCACTGATGATTCTGTGAGTTTCTGTGGCTGTCAGGACCTGTTTTTGCTTTGACTGTAGCTGCTCTTTACTACCGCCCATAGGCAGCCACCTAATCTACCTAATGGTTAAGCTGGCCCTAGTTACACTTCAGGTGACCTGTACTCTTCCATGTGTCTCTCCACCGTTTATGGGAAAGTCTTATCCAAGACCACTATAACCATGAGAGAGAGTTTGGTTTTAGTTTTGAAGGTGATTACATAAGGCTGGTGCCTAAATATATGCACCATTTATGTGCCTAAATGCAACCACACATACTTCCAGCGTAGGAGTGCACAGAGCTGGAACTTGGACAGAGCATAGGCGGAGCCTAGATTTACTCATCTAGGTTCTAAATTACTATCACTTAGGTGCATACTTGACAAATCTAGCCACTTGCATTTACCCCTTCTCTAAAGAAAATGTAAATGCAAGCAGGCGCCTAGATTTTGGTACCACTTATGCCCCTAGGGTCCAATATTCAGCACCAGCGGCAAGGCGCGAGTACACCACCTAGCTGTTGGAGCTGAACACTAAACCAAGATATTCAATGCTGGGGTTATACGTGCCCCCGGCATTGAATATCCGGGATAGCCACACAGCCTCTGCAGCCGCAGAAGCTAACCAGGCAGCAGCGATATTGAACTGCCCGGTTAGCTCCTACGAGTAAAGCTAGGCCAGCTTTTGCAGTACCTAGCTTTACCCATGAGTCACTAATCGGGTAGTGCTACTACCTGGTTAATGACTGTCGGATGCCCATGACGGGCCCCAGAATGCCCATGAAATGCTCTGATGCATCGGGGCATTAGTAGGGAATATTCAGCGGCACTAATCATGTTAGTGCCATTGAATATCCCATTCAGCAGCATTTAGATAGTTTACAGGTCTGTAAACCGCGTAAATACCTTTGAATATTGGGCCCCTATTTTATACAGGAAAGTAGGCGCCCACTTTTCTTTATAAAGTAGGCTCAGCATAAGCACATTCTGGGTACCTAAAACTAGGCATCAGGTTATAAAATTACCCTCCATATGAAGTTACACAATACCCTGCAAATAGAGACTCGGAAGCTTACCACACCACACCACACTAGCAAGAACTCAAGCTGCATCTTCCATACCTACAAACAGTCAGTACTGCAAATATTCCAGAACACCAATACACTTTCAGGAAACAGAACAAGTCAGGCACAGATTCTTACACAAAAGGGCATGTTTACTAAACATTCTTATCGTGCGGGGCCGCGGTAGTGTACCTGTGCCATATAAGGAGTGGGCGGATCAGGCTGCCAAAAGAAAAAAACCGGGAGTAAGCAACCGGACGTGTGCGCGTCACGGTAATGTGCGGGGTCGACATTAGCGCGCCAAAAGGCAAAGTGGCGCGCTGCCGGGTATAGAAAACACCCGAGCCGTAGTACAACGGTGAAGACACTGACCAATAGTGCAGGGGCCATGGGTTCAATCCCCCATTGTGCACAACGACAAAGGCCAGCTGAGACAGCAACTGTAATGATTAAAATTATTTTAGGAGGCAAATAAATTTTGAACGGCATAAGGCGGTGCACAGTTCTCTTTCAGCGGCATAAGGAAGCGCACAGTTCTTTTTGGGCGGCCTAAGGCGGCGCACAGGTCCTCTTGTGCGGCAGAAGGCGGCGCACCGGTCATCTTGGGCGGCAGAAGGCGTCGCGCTGATAGGCACAAAGCGGTGCGCCGATAGGCACAAGCACAGGAACGGAGCCACAGCACATTGGTTAAAACACTGACCAATGGTGCTGGGAGCAGGGGTGCAATCCCCCCCCCCCCCCCGTGTACACTGAAGGCAGTTGTCGGTGTTTGTTTTCTATTGGAGTCACAGAAATTATGGCCGCCAGAGGTGCGTGCGCTGCTGTACGTAAAGCGGCGCACTAATGGTATTGGAGGCCTCTGATGACTGGGAGGCATAAGTCGCGCAATGATGGGAAAGCAGAGGAACCGAGCAACAGCATGATGGTCAGAACACTGACCAATGGTGTAAGGAGCAAGGCTGTGAACACCCGCAGTGCACACTAAAGACAGCTGGCTGAGGCATAGGGGGCTGTGGTGCTGGTCAGAAGGGTGTGTGGCAATGTTTTATGAGGAATAATAATTTGGGAGAGGTAAATGGTGTTGTGCTGATTTGCAAGCACCCAAACACAATCAGTGTACAATGGTGCAGGGATCAGGGGTGCAATCCCACACAATGGCAAATGAACATGTCTGGCAGAGACAGCACCTGTAAGGGGTAAGATAGCCCCATTAGGGTGTTATCGCATATCTGTGGAATAAGTGGTTTCCAGCAAATGTACTCTCAGAGCACTGTAACATAACGTGCCCTTGAAGTCACCCCACAGGACACATCTCCAAATGCAGTGTCCACCACGCCACCCAACAATGTTGGTGAAATAGTGGCCGAGGGGGCGCCACATAGGGTGCCCTATGAGGCGGGGAAAGGTCACAGCACTCTTTCTGCTGTTAGCACTGTGCATTGTAACGTATGGAAAACATAAGTAGTTGTGCTGACACAGTTCGTGCATATGTGATTTATCAGTGAGGGACTGCAGACAGCCCCTGGTGTCTGATATCCACAGGGTGTCAGAGTTAATCTCATATTGCAATCCTCAGCCTGGGCCTGTCTGCAGCCCTTTGCTCCGAGATCAGCAATGGCAGACCTGGGTCAGTCATTAGTTACACACCAAGGAGGGGCTGCAGACAGTCCCAAGTGACGCATATCAACACAGAATCAAAGTCAATATCATCCATTAAACTGCCCCATTACCTCTGGAGATGGAAATCCACAGAGTAACACAGCTCCATGACAGCCAAGGTCTGATGAAAAAACACACACGCCTATGTCATGTATGTAGAAAACTGGTGAATACAGCAATGATGTTGCAGGGGTCATGGTCTGCTCCAGTTAATTAATAAGGGTGGGTGAGGTATGTTCCCACTCTGTGATCAAGTGTACAGCAACCACTCCTGGCATAGTGAGACAATTACACCCTTGTGCCATATATTATTGCACCTTTTATGGTGCAGCAGATGTAACATCACAAACATACCCTGTCAGCAAAGGTGAACTGTAATCTATGTCCATAGGCCATGTTGAAAGGCTGTCCACTCCCAGGCCACTATCGTAGGTACATCATAAGCTGTGTCAATCAAAGGTGTGCCAGAAGATGCCATAAGGACGTATAGGTAAAAGCAGAAAGCTGAGCCAATAACAGTAACATCCCCCAAGCTGAATGCAAACAGAGGAATGTGCTAAACACACACATAACACAAACACTGCACAGAGCAGAGAAGACAGACAATATCAAATTAAATGAAGGACCTACATAAGTTGATGGGCTGCCGAAAGCAGCTGCAGGCCATGTGACACCCATAAAATGTGAAAAACATATCATGGGCAGCTATATCCATGCACAGATTGATGGTAATGTACCCTGCTACACTGACAGTGTGAGACAGAGGATGTGCAGATGTGTGTAGTAGGGGAGTCTGAAATGGAAGAATATGTGAAATATCAGGATGACGGTGGAGTACAAGTGCTAGGCAGAGCACACACAGGAGAGGCAAGCAGGTTGAGATGCAATGCACGAATGTGTGTTAGTCGATGACGTGGTTTAGCAGCATGCACATCAGGGTAGGATGGCACATAGCTGGCAGAGAAAGGATGGATGGAAGGATGTCGCACAACTCAGTTAATGGTACAATGTGGGCATGCCACTGATGTACACACATATGACTATCACACTAATGAAAAGCACATATGCAGGACAAGCAATAACATACAACACTGCAGACAGGAACCACACAAACGACCAGTACTACAAATGTAGACGCCTAAAATGGTAACACACACCGCCCATGTGAGGCACAACAAAGTCTACATAACCAAAATAACGCATGCCAGTACACAAAACGCCTGCTGGCTGCCATGACAAACAAACACAAAAACAACTAATCTGTAGTAAATGCACATGCAGATACACCATGTACAGAAAGAATTTGCACTCTGTATCTTGCAACAACAACACCTGCACAAACACAATGAAATGTCCTGCACTGAATACAGCATGCAAAACAGGGATATAATTAAACACAACGCCATCAGAGGATGTTCCCTGGATCAGGTGAATAATCAGGAGAAGAACAGGAGACAGCTCAACATGCAATAAGGTGTAGCACACCAAACACCTGAATCTCATCAAAAAGAAAGGGCCACATGCAACAGGATGTAAAGACCCTAAAGTGTGAGGTCGTTATTACACAACAAATGTCATGGCTAGGCAACACACAGGATGCACCCTTTTCTACAGTGAAGGGTGTGTGTAGAGCTGAGGAACCTGTTGGTACCTCATGGCCGAGTGAGGCCATTAGAGATGTTAAAAACAAAACATGTGCGGAAAAAACATGCATACAGCACACGTCAAACACATGACCATAGCCAATAACAAAAAGCAATCAATGAGCACACTCTAACACAAAGATCCCAAAGGGCGTGTGTGGATGTCAAGCGTACATAGACAGTGATGTGCCATGTGGCTGTCACTAACACAGCTGGCACTGTACAAGGATGTGAGCATAGGTGACCCATGTACATGTCCAGCAAACAAACACATAAAGGGGATGTATGTGCAAATACCGGAGGACTAACATAGTGAAGTGAAACATGGCTTGCACACCAAACAAACAGTGAACAAGTCACAGAAGCACCCCATGTGGCCCATGGCAGGTCATGTAACCCACCATCACCTAGCAACAACAAAAACATCATCTACACCCTGTGACATTGAAAGGAAAATGATGGATCCATGGGCTCACAAGGAGTCATGACTGATACAAAGTCACACATTGAGCATGATGACAGACCTGAAATGCAAACACCACACGAAACACATATTGGGTAAATACAGAACTTTATTTGGTTTGCACATCACAAATAGTGTAGACAGTGCCATCATAATATCAGGGCTGGCCGCATCACCTCGGAAAGTGCTCAAAACCTTTAGCATGTCACAAAGCCACCTCCTACAGAAAGGTAACTTGGTTGACAACAAATTATCCACACCAGATATAATGTGCATCAGGTGCATACTCTGCACCTGACACCAGACCCCAAGCGCCCCCTTGCTGCTGCATGTCGCAAATGTGTCACCCACATATGAGTGCATGTACAGATGAGATGATGCATGCTGAAGACCCAATACACCTCATCTGTCCCTCAGAAAATACCCAACTGTCAAAACAGGGGTCAGACTAACTCCAAAAAGATATTTGGTGCAAAGGACTTTAATGTTCAAAAACATGACAGAAAAGTAATGATGATACTCACATCCCAATGCCCGATATGGGAGTACAAGCTACACCACTATGGACACAAACAATCATGTAAATCACAATAAGCATCTGCTAACAAATACCACATGCACATGACCACAGACATAATACCAACTCAACAACCGGCAGAAATATGCACATATTACACCATCAAGGAGGTCAACATGCAGTGTTGGTGTGGGGAAACAGTGCATCGTCACATATACCAGGATACATGGAATTTCCCAGTAAACAAGTAGTATTGACACCCACACTGCCACACTGCAAACATAATGTGGCAATGTGAGTGTCGCTAACACAAGCCATAGTCATGACCGTGAAGACGGGAAATGCAAGGTGTGTACAGACATGCAGACTGTCATGTATGCACAGTACGCAAACACACGAAGCAGCATATAAATAAGGAAATAATGGACAAACATATCACCTAAATCCACACAGAAGCCATAGGTCCACATGTGGTGTCACAGAAACATAGTCAGTGAGATGCACAAGCACCAGCCACATGGCAACATGATACAGTGATGCCACACATGCATGTAAACACCCATGGGTCACTGAAAACATCATCCCAAGATGGTCTTGTGTTTGAAAACATTGTGGAGTTTAAATGGGGATCATGTCCAGGTGGCAAATAGGTTGACGTAGACAATAGGAGCACTCCATCGTTGGCCACATGACAAATACATGGGCTGTATGCTTGTGTTGTAAGAAAAACATTAGAATATCATCGGTGCCATGTCACAGCCATGGTACAAAACATGAGACACCCAACTGTGACAAAATGTAACACCTACAATGTCCATGTCAGTTGCTGCTGCACAAGGGGGGATCATCGTAAAACGTCAGAATTGTATCTAAAATCCAAACACTCATGTTAAAAGTGTCTTTGAGGCTCAAGACATGCATAGTCAGGGGTCTGTGATCAATATACCATAGTCCTTCGAAGTCCATGTGTGTCCCCCACAATGAGGAGCACGTCCTGCCAATCAATTGCATCAGCAGTGCTATCGACACCTCTGTCAGGGTGAAAGCAGTAGTCAAAAATCAATAATGTCTATCCCAGTCATGTGTTGCACTCTCAGAGGTAAAACATCCAATGGCAAAATGTCATAGCAAAGAGTTGCATGGTGGTCTGTCCTCAAACAGGTGGGTGTTGTTGACAACAGTTGCAGTGTAAGAGATGTGCCCGGTATGTCCACTGTCCTGTGTCAGGAGAGGAGAGGTATGTAATCGTCAGACACCTTTGAAAAGAAACACAAATGTCATAACGTCACAGCTGTGCAAATGCTGAAGAAAGGAATGCAAAGTCAAACAGGACATGATAGCAATATGAAACATAACCATGTGGCCAACATCATTATGCCTCAACACAGACATGGTTGTCACATGGATATGTTAATGTCCATGCGCCTGTCACACAGGTGTGTTGCAGCTACACACCATATGCAGCTGTTCATGTGAGTCTAGAGAAAATGTTACATGCCCATCAGAACAACATTATATCATCAACAGTGAAAGACAGATGTAATGAACCCCAAAAGAAACCAATACACATACCGTGTGTGTGCATCAGGTGTAGCTCATCAATCGCTTGAGCCACTACACAACAATATCAGGAACACCTGAAGGTAGACAATGTCAGCAAAAGCTCGAGATTCACCATGGCAAGCCAACGTTGATGACGGTCCAGATTATGTGCATATCTGTAAACACAAATGAAAACAGACCAGTGCTTAATGACAACAAAAGAAACATGTTTTCTCAATGCACACAACACATGTCCATAATGTTGACAACGTTTACACCACTATGTAAGAGGTAGCATAGTCACAACAGACACCCAGAGGCACACACCCCTAACAGCACATGATAATGTATGATGTCGGAGCAATGCAACATCACACAGGCAAACGACAAATACACACACCCACAGTATGGAAATGTCTAATTGACATCTGTAACACATGGCCTGCATGTGCACAGGTGTAGATCTGTAGATATAACGGCCCAGTGACCATGCAATGATATCATGGTGTTGTCTGAGAGTACATTGTTTGGGGACAGAAAACGTGCAGCCAAACATCACAATACAACAACCTACACACACATGCAGGTCTGTTTCACATGTCACAGTGAAAGTGTGGTAGAGGACATGCTTAACCAAGACACAAGGGAATATGAGTGACACCAGCAAGAGATGGTTTACTGATGCTAAACGTAGAATATTGGAAAACAAATCATCTGTGCAATATGACAGATCAATAGGAACATATGATTTCAATTAGTGCGGTCACACACAATGTCTATGTACAACCACCTACCAAAACAAAATGATTAATTGCTGATGTAGAGACACATGGCAAAGCACCAGACCAACACCATCCAAACCACGTATGTCCTCTGCACATGGAGACACAAGATAAGCAAACAAATGTCATGTTATAGCCATGAATCACACACTGCACCGTCATGTCCCCAGCTATCACACCCCACAAGAGCCCTCAATTAATGACTGCTCCCTATCACAATGTACAGATCACATACATGTCAGAGGCATCACGGAGATGTCTAACGAGATCCTGAGGTGTGTGTAGTGTGTCCGACCCCTCCCTTACCTCGCTGTCCGTGTACACACAGAGCAATTCAGGGGTATGCGCACACCATTCTGTTGTCTCAGTCGCAGAGTGCACTATAAACCTTTTATCACCATATTGTGACAAAAGACTCCTCTACCTGTTTAATGTTGTGCCAAAGTTGTATGTTAATCCACTTACAATAGGGAAAAGCATTGGATATCTGCGCTCCCACCTCATGTATTCCCGTATCATAAACATATCCTGGTTTGTACATCTCATACCGTCTGTAATATTAACAGTTATGTTCTGATGATGTGCACAAATAACATGCATAATGTGTTGCATGTGTTAAAATGGACCACCCCATGTCTGCATGTGACAAACCCCTGAGGGCTGCATGCCATCCCAATGTGTGTTAGTCTGAACGTTGAAACATGCATACCCTACATGTGCACCTCTGATAAATAGCTGGCACCTATGTCTGTGTATGTAAGTCAACATAATCATGCCTTGCTTGTGTCTGCAA
Source organism: Ichthyophis bannanicus (assembly GCA_033557465.1). Classification (NCBI taxonomy): domain Eukaryota; kingdom Metazoa; phylum Chordata; class Amphibia; order Gymnophiona; family Ichthyophiidae; genus Ichthyophis; species Ichthyophis bannanicus. Next base: position 632,772,992 of record CM066031.1, read on the forward strand.
GATATTTGCTCATATGGTCTGTGTTCACGTGACCTACACACATACACAGCCTGTAGCTAACGCATGATGGATGATGTTGCAAGAGCATCAGCAAGATATGCCATCCAATCCATTAAATACCTGCTATAACACAAGCAACACCCACATGCTGTGATCCAACTGGCTATTGTAAAACACCCTTTGCTGTATCTGGCTGATACATCTCACCATGTGTGTAGATACCCATCACTGCAGTGAAGGTAGACTCACCAAGTTAAAAGTGTTTTATCACAACCCCCTGGCTGCACAATGCAGAAGGTCCCCATCCCTAACCACATCCATGTCATGGCTACCTGATCAACAATACATTTTGACACACGTCATGTTTGACATCCACATACCACCCAAACTGTTAATATCATCTCCCCATACTAGCATCAACTATGTTTATTGTGCTTTATGTGACATGTTGCTACACACATGAAGAGCACACAAACATAGGTATGTCACAGGAGCCTAATACCAACATAAACATCACAAATGTGTCTAATCGTAGCGCTCCACAATGGACAACAGTCAACAAACAGGGAGTGACCGTCCAACATGAACATATCAACATATGGCTGACACTGTGTGGCACACATATCATGTAAGATAACACCTTCTGGTCTGACAACAGCTGTTTATATCAGAAGCATACACTACCTGTGAATTGCACCCTCCAAACAAACCACACAGATACCAACAAACCCCCACATCATCTGCCACCAACTGCTGTTGTGCAAATCCCACATTATTTGTGGCACACCCATGGACATATGTGATGTTGGCATTCAGAGTCAACTGGTACTGCAGTGTGTCATCCAGATTCCATGTTAACATTAACACATAACACAATAAACATTACACACATTGTATAGCACATGTGTGTCGTAAGCGACTTAATACGTACATGTGAACAGCTCTGCAATCAACCTCCGCCTGAACGCTGAGCCCTCCCGTGTGTCACCACTGGCACGTACAGGGGGGCACAATGGATCCTCCTCAAGATCCTCATTAATTTCTGCAGGGATATCGTGCCTGAGAGCAATGTTGTGCAGGATGCAACAGGCTATGATTATCTCGGCAACAGTGCGTGGCTCATATTGTAAGGCCCCGCCTGTCCTATCCAGACACCTGAAGCGACTCTTCAAAACGCCAAAGGTGCGCTCTATGACAGAGCGGCTGGAGGCATGGGCCTCATTGTACCTCTGCTCTGCACGTGTCCGTGGCTGACGAACAGGAGTCAGCAGCCAGGGGCGACAACCATATCCTGCATCACCTGCAGAAAGAAATGTTGCATGTAAATGTAGGGGTCCATGTGACACAGTCCTGACAGCTGTGTCGACATGAGAAAGAAACCAACAAGACAGTGTGACAACAATATACAGCTGCAAACTATGCAGCTCTATCAGATATACATATGATGACATACAAGCTAAACATGGCTTATCCAGCCCGTAAACACATATCAAATATCACAAACGACCATAGTCACCCTTAAATAATGTGTGTGTGTGTGTGTGCTACATGCATATGGTGATGCAGTTACTGTCCACATCTGCAAACCCACAATGGTGACACCACAATAGCAATCCAATGCTCCCATAATCACAGGGTATGTCTCATCAATAACCAAGGGAAAACACACAGCCATTTGCGTGTGGCACACATACACACCATGTATGCCATGGTGGTAGGTAAGAATGAAAAGCATATCACCTGTAGACATCCTGTTTATGAATGGCAACATATGATGTTTATTTTGTCAGGCAAAATAAACTGTGTATTGTTGCGCGCCAATGCCTGTCATAGCCATAGTCTTCCCAGTCCCCATCCTGTACACATCCCTCTGAAGGTGCGGTCGTCCAACATGCACACTGTGCCCGTCATTAGTTTGCCCCCAAAACATATGCATAGGCACATAACCGTCCGCTGTAGCTGGTTCCCATACCGCTGTGTATGCACCCACGTAGTCCCCTTGCTGTAACTGTACATTTTACACAATGTGATGTGAAATGAGAATGGCCAGACAAGATGGCACAAACGTACCCTCAACTACAGTGTCAGAGGCTACTGTAAGCACTACATATTGTTGCAAGTCTGCTGTGACATAGGCAATATGTCTGGCCAAATATATGCACACGTGTTTTCCCTGCTGGAAACCTCAACATCATCTATCAGATATTAATATACACCTACTCATGTCAGATATTGAGCCCTGGGTGACAACTCCATCACAGAGTGCGTGTGTCAAACTGACACGCACATGACATGTGTGTACTATTAGGGTTATCCAGAACCAGACATGTTAAATGACGGAGAAACATTATCCAGCAATTAAACATCATCACAGGTGTATGTTGTGGACAAAACCACCCCACCAACCACCCCATGTTTGCATATGCTACCAACATGCACTATGAGGTCATCATCAACAACATAGATGTCTGCACTGAGGTGGCAGCACATGTACAACATGTGCATATAACGGTCATAGACTGTGAGGATAATCATGATGTAGGGTTAATGTTTCTAGTCGTACCAGACGTACAAAAACATGTAATAATGTATACCAACACCAGTCCTGTGACTAACATCAATCATATGCAAAGTGCATGTGTCAAACTATATAAAACCTCTACTGTGATCACAAATAGAAACATGTATAATGACATACAGAAATAAAAGACCCTGACATACTCACCCAGCAAGATACATTCGCCAAAACGTCCCTCCTCAAATTGTGTGAATATTGCCGAGTGATGCAGGATATAGGAGTCATGGGTGGACCCTGCAAACCTAGGGACCACATTCAGAATATGCTGATTTGCATCACATACAACCTGAACATTCAGGGAATGGTAGTGTTTGCGGTTGCGGTACGCTACCTCCCTGTCTCTAGGCGGGACCAGGGCAACATGTGTGCAATCAATAGCTCCCATCACGTGTGGTATCCCGGCTAATGCCTCAAAGGCCTGGTTCAGGGTCCACCATTGTTGCCTAGTGTGGGGTATGGCTATGTAATCCCCCATCCGGCTGACCATGGCACGCAGTACCTGGTGGAGACATCGTGAGAAGGTGGGCCGGCTCATGCCACCCACTGCGGCCACAGATGTCTGAAAACAGCCGGAGGCAAAGAAATGTAAGGCAGCAAGGAGCTTGACTAAACCAGGTATGGCATTGGACCGATCAGTCAGGGGCTCGAGGTCAGGTCTAAGATCCTCATAGAGACCCCTAATAGCCCTTGTGCTCAGTCGGTAAAGGGAGATGACCTGGTCCTCTCGCATGTCATAGAGCTGGGGACGGGGCCTGTAGAGGCGTGGCTGCCGAGCCTGCACCTCGGCACACCTCCTGCGCCGTGCACGAACAACACAGGCTTGGACCGCCACCACAGCTGCAGGTCTGAGTTGCTGCGGGACTATACCCATGCCCTGTGCCCCAGCCCCATCGACACCATCTCCCGTGTTCGGCAACCCAAGCATCTGCCCACTGCACAGGACACATGCAGCAGCATAGACATGCGCCATAAACTCCTCCCACCAAACTAAGAAACAAATAACTATGTCACACACAATAAACTATCTAAGCACTGTACAAACTACAAGACACACCAGACCATACACACACAAGACAATACAATCCTCAATACAAACACCAGCCAAACAATCTACACATACACCTGTTCGGACTCCCTTACTGTCTCTCACCAAACACACTTCTACTCTTCTCCGCCTACAACCCTCAACGTCGACAAGCTGTTCTCCCTCACCTATATTTCCTTTTCCTTGCCGTGACGTCCAATGCGCATGCGCATCTGCTCACAGACGAAGGTCTAGAGTCACGCGCATGCGCGACTCTACGCATGGGTGTCGGCATGTGCGTGGTGACACGCAGATGCGCATCGCCTTGCGCATGCGGAAAAAGCACCCAGACGCCCATGCGGGACTCCACGTAATGCGTATGCGTGACCATACACATACGTAGCACTATTTCCCTCGGCGCATGTGTGTGTTGACGCCTGCAAACGCCCATGCGTATGACGTCACACTCACGGCGCACGAGCGCGACGCACGAGCGTGTCCCACCAAATACACGCCTGCACAAATGCGCATGTGCAGAAATCAAACGTGCAAATACCGTATAAATAGGCCTCAACACGTGGCACACGGTGAGGGATGTTAGAGGAGTTTCACAAACAGACACAGAGGTAAAGAGTGAGCCAGAGCCAGAGGATAGGTTAGAGGTAGTCCAGAGGAAGGTGTGAGACATAAAGGTACAGTGTGCAATAGGGAGTGAGGCTGTGGTGGCAAGACGTCAGAGGAAGGCGGGATATAGAGATTGAAGCAGAGTCTGAGAGAGAGAGGCTGAGGTAGGGGTACGGCACAGGATAGAGGGAGAGGATAAATTAAAAAATCACTGTAGTATCTGTGTACATGTGCTCATTTACTTGACACAGCACCTGTGTTACAGTGTACTGTATTGTGTCCTCTATTGTAGTGTTATTGTTATCTGTTGTGTGTGCTGTGTCCTGCTGTGTGTTGGTGAACGGGGGTTGTTTGAGAGGTGCCTGTGTTCAAGGTGTAGATGGAGAGGGACAGTGACAGAGAGGGCCAGTGTGAGGAGGCGGAGGATGTGGGGCAGCCAGTTGGTGATGAGTCACACAGGGCACAGACTGCACAGCCTAGCCACGAACAGGCAGGGCCATCTGCTGAGCGACAGCCGTCACATTACAGCCAAATGGCCAAAAGAAAAAGGGTCCCTGTGCCAGCAACACAAAGGAGGAGAGCTGTAAAGTTCAGTGACAGTGAAAAACCATATATTACTCTCCCATGTCCTTGACAACTACGATGTATTATTTGGCAGAATGAGCACACGCACATCTGTTGCAAACAGAATGGCAGTGTGGGAGGATCTGCGTACTGCACTGTGTGGGGCAGGGGGCCCCACACGTGATGTAGACAGCTTAAAAAAGAGGTTTTCTGACATCAAGAGAGGTGTCCGTCAGCACATGGTTGCTGTAAGACAACATGCTATGGGCACAGGTGGCGGACCCCCCCTCACACCCACACTCTCGCCCCTGGAACAAGAACTTGCAGCACGGCTGGGAGACATCTACCTTCGTGGACTGCCAGAGGCCCTGGATAGCGCACATCCACATGCAGGTATGTACACTAACTAATCATTTCTTTCTCATGTACAATCTCCATATTCCGTACAGGGCGGTCCTATGCAAATACACTCCCATATGTGTCCACAAACCCCACATCATGTTGCCATCCTGTTGTGATATGTGTGTGCAATATCCTTACCTCACCATTTCTGTTGACATGTCTGGGGTTCACATCCAAACCTACCTCCTCAACCCATCCCACGAGAATATGGCATAATGAAGCACACACACACATGAGTCACCAGACACAAAACAACTGTGATTTCCATACAATGCATGACTGTGTTGGTCATTTCAAAGGCATGTTTGTATGACATGACAGCAATACAGTGCTGCATGTGCACCCCAGTGGGCCAAAGGTGATGCCTAGTTGCCATACGCTGCACTATGGGTCACTGCGAGTCACATGTAGCACTGAGACAATCATATCACATACAAATATGACCCATACTCACAAACCAACACACACATGCAGTGATTTGCATAAAGCAGGTGTTAGGGTGGGGGCAGTAACACGCATGTGCGGAAATATGTTACATAACAGAGGAATGGGATGCTATGGGCAAACATGTGCAATGTGACCATGAACAGGAGAAGGGGCGATCTGCCACCTGTGCATGGGCACAGCACACACATGTGTCCCTTACCCAGACACATGGTGGTGACACACACGTATGGGAGTGTGTCCGGTGTCTGGTATGCAGCACACATGAACGGATGCAAAACATCCTGTCTGTGTGTTATGTATCACACATGTATACATATGTGGTTTGCTGAAACATATGTGTGCTCTCTCTGATTCCTCCCAATGCAGGTGACTACAGTCAAATGGGTGCGGAGGAAGAGGAGGAGGAGGGGGCAGAGGAGGAGCAGGAGCAGGATGAGGCGGTGGTGGAAGAGGAGGAGGGGGAGGTCTACATTGCAGCCCCTATGAGTCTGATGGAGGCAGAGGCTGCTGTCTCTGGGGGCAGCACAAGTGCTGGCGATGAGTCCCTGGAGCCACACGTGCGCGCCATGACACCATTGCGTGAAGCAGCAATAGAGACCAGCCAACCACCCATGCCAGCAGAACCAACACCTACACCTCTCCCGGAGTTGATGATGGCAGAGATGAGGGCCTATGGTGCATCATCACACCGTGATGCTGAAGGTGGGTGACAATAGACTGTCACAACCACAACACACACACCAGTAGTCCACAGTTGGTGTGTGTGTGGTGGCTGTTCAAACATTACCTCCACACGTTACATGTTCTGGTTGATTACCTTAGATGTGTGATACCCAAAGGTTGTAGGGTACCTGAAATGATAGCATTCTACCCCCAATAGAATAGTGTATGTTCAGGTTGATACACATGGATGCAGACATATGAGGAATGTGTCTGACGGCCCAGCACTCTATGACAACATAAATTGATACAGACATTGGGAAAGCTACATCCTGCCGCTCTGCAGATACCCAAATGTCTTGTACACAGCAGGATGACAACTTAGCCATAGTCTGCTGTGTTAATGAGCATATGTTAAGCTATATGACCATTCCTCAATGTCTGCATTTGCGGGTAGCGGGAAACATAGCCATGTCTTTGTAGAGCTCTGATGTCCCCCCCTGGTGCTTCCCCTGCTGTGTCCAAACAGAAAAGCGTGTAAATGTACTACACAAAGGGCAATTTGCTTATCGGCCCCACTTATATGGAACTCTCTCCCTCCCGATGTGCGATCCCTGGATGATTTAAAGGAGTTCAGAAAACAACTGACATTTGTACTCTTCACTGAGTACTATGGCACAGACATCTAACAGTCTCTATTATTATAGCCTGCATGTAACGTGTTTTACTGTAACAGTTCCTTGATGTTGTGTCACCCAATTTTACCTTCACTGTTACGTTTAGTCAGTGTATGCCCCCCTGTCTCTGTTCTCCCCTCTTGTGTCTTGGTAACCGCTGTGATTAAAGGAAACGGCGGTATAGAAAACATGTAAAATACATAAATAACTATATAACTACACATTTGTTACATGGCCTACATTATCTGGACCAAGGACCCTCCTCTGTGTTACAGTGAGGGTGCACATGTATCACTCAGGAGTCACATATGTGCAGCAGAGGTGCACATGTACAGGTAAGGTGTGTCATCCCTGTGCCTACCAGACATCCCATTGCTTCATTAACATACACATGTCCCTGTCAGAGAATGTATTTTTCCCTCCACATGTGTCATCAATTGTGATGTCATATCTCGACCTTCCTGTGTTCATCTCCGTTGGTGTCCAGCTGATGTAGTTGTGGCTCGTGCATGCGCAAGCTCCCCTACACGATGGTTATGTGAGAGCTGTCATTGGCCAATCCTGTTGCCACAGCTGTAGTATATGGGTGTTTCACCACAGCCTGTAAATCGTTGTGAGGGCATACCACATCTACGTCGTGTGATGTGCCCTGTGGGTTTGTCTGCCTGCCATATACTACTGTGGACATTATGTATATTGGCCCTCTCCATCTCTGTGATTGAGTCTGCCCTATCACATCACCAATCGTGTGGCATGTACATTAAATGTTTGTGTATGGCGTTGGAGTAGTGGAGATGTATGGAATATAACACGCTGTATCCCATGCACAGGCAGTCGACGTGTTCTGGAGCGGATACGCCTTGCAGTGGAGCAAAACACAAGGCAGGTGTGTGGTGAGATCCATCAATTACATGAGGCGGTCCAAAACATGCCCGTCACCCGGATATGTGAGGCCCTTGAGGGCATGCTGGATGTCATGCGCCGACTTGCTCCTGCACCACCACCAGCACGGGTTCGAGAAGAGGGTCGTGGCCGGGGGAGGGGGGAGGGTGCCCGACGTGTCAGGCGTGGCCGACCACGTCGCCAACAATGAAACATGATATATGCAATAACATGGTATAATCCTAGTTTTTGTTGATCTTACAATGCTCAGTTAGAGCAATTATGTATCCAGTACAACATGTTTTTGAGGTGTTTGTTATGTGTGTCATGTCAATAGCTTACATATGCAGATCATATGTTGTGTGGGTGTCAGGTAACACTTTAATTTGTAACGCACACACATTAGAATATCCATGTGTATATGGAAAGCTAATTATGAGACTTACTCTGTGACAATAAACAGCTGTATTACTATACATACAGTGTGTGTGTCCAATGAGTGTCCATGTTGTCCCATGTGTATCAGGGAGGCGGGGGGTGTTTGTGAAAACCCTAAATGAGCTGCGCCCAGGTCATCTAGTGATGGGTACAGTAGATGACCCACACACAGGTTCCCTGCTGCAAATACCTCAACAGAGTCAGCTACGATTGTCATGCTGCACAGACATGTGATGTGTCACGTGCACCTTGTTTCCCAACATCCTTGGGGATGCAGCGGCACAGTGTGCACAGACATCCATGTGGTCACAGGGGGACTATGTTCCCAATGGCGTGTTTACGTCACATACTCATCGCCGTGTGAAACCCATCATAGAACACTCATTGGTGGCATATATGTGGCTTTTTTCCCTTGACCACATCAATAATCTCCTGCCTCCCAACACACCATAGGTACGTCTGTGAGAGAGGCAGATATGGGTGGTCTGCCTATGTTTGGGACTCAGATATGTGAAGACCTTTGTTCCACATAGGACCATTCCTGTGCCATGTACATCAGTGAGACAGCTGCTACGTTGCAATGGTTACTGTAGACCCCTAATTATGAACATCTACACCTTATTTGGGGGGTGCTGTTGGTTTCACACACATGTTTGCACCACAGAAACATATGTGCACCCACACATATCACATGCTGACATCCGCACACTTTGCCTAGGTCAAACACGTGAGCAATACAGGTTTTTACAAAACTATATTTTATGATGGAAAACAGAACTGGGATAAACTTTACAGACGTGGGAAGGGGGAAAATACCATCACCCTCCCCCCCTCCCCAAACATCCTCCCCTCCCCGCAAACGCCCACACGCAAATATAAAACACACACACACATAAAACAGACACACAGGTGACACCCACCCTCCCCCAGCATGCCCACTGATGGAAGACAGGGCAGCACAGGGCACATGTGGTGACGTCACTAGCACAATCACTGACGCCAGTGACGCCATTGAGGGGGTGCTTGCCGACATGGCAGACGTACCACCTCGGCAACCACCCTCTCAATCACTCCCGCCAGCCACTGCTGAGAGTGACACATCTCATGTATGCGTTGCTCCATCCCATCCAAGGCCACAGACAGGTGGTCCACGCATATGCCACCACACACACACATTGTCAATGCTGTCTGTGTGGTGGCATCTGCATAGGGCCTGTCTGTGGCCCTGGATGGTGGAGGCAACTGCAGTGGCTGGGGGGAGGCCACAGTGCCCTGTGATGCCCTGTCTTCAACATCACTTTCCCAAACCCCTTCTGGGAAATCCTCCACCCCTGATCCCTCCCGAACATCCCCCCCCTCCACATCCCCGGCAGCAACCCTCAACCCTGCCTCCCCCACAGACACCCCTTCAGAATGTCCTTCTTGGCCCTCCTGTGTCCTTTCTTCAGGTGCTGCAGGTGTTTGCGCCTCCACCACCTCCACCTCATCATCCTCGTCCACCTCCTCCTCCTCCTCCTCCTCCTCCCCCTCTGTGGTGTCCAGGACCACCACCTCTGCATCATGTGGTGTTGGTGTCCTTCTGAAGAGGTGTGCAGAGGTGGTGGCCTCATCCTCGGTGCCATCACCATCTGTGGAACATGACAGCCATCAGCACGTTTCTCTGTCAGAAATATAGCACATCTACATAGGCAGGTAACACAAAGGCATCTCTGATAATGGGACATAAGTTACAAATACGTGACATTCTCATTATTATACATCATCACCCTTTTGTGAGTTCTCACCCTGGAGGCGCTGAAGGTATGCAGCATGGTGGAGGCGCAGCTCCCTGCCCTTCTTCCGGAGATCCTCGATCTGTGGATATGCAAAGGAAAGGTGAGGGCATTAGTGACTGGTCACCTTCTGCTGGTTTGCCCACACACACACACACACACACACACATCACTGTGCACAGGGTCTTGCTGCTTCAGCGACAGTGCTGTGTGTGTGTGTCATGTACTGCATAGTTTGTCACCTGTCAGCAGGCAGTTCCATGGGCAACACGCATATGTCATGCCATGGGTTCTCCGCTGGTGACAAGGGAGCCTGTGTGTCACAGCTGACCCTCATCCCTTGTGACGGTGTGTGTCAGCATCCCACAGTGTGAATGCACTTCCCCTCCCCTGTCCAACATGTCTCTCTCAGGTGAGGTATACAGCTTACACAGGGATCAACATTGAGAAAAACGTGTGAGAGTGACACGGACATGGATTGGGCCCCCCCCCCCCGGGGATTGGGGGGGCTGTTATGTCCTCATGCTGCTGTTACGCCAGGTAAACTCTGACAGGGGTTTGGCTATGCTGTCACCAGATACACACATAACATGGTCTATCACCTGGCTGCAAAGTATATGTACATGCTAGTTTGTTTTCACAGGTGTGCTGATGGACTGTGGCTGCCTTCTTATTCCCCACCTCTTTCTATAGCATCCTGTGTGAGTGTCAGATAAAAGTGGGTGACATCATTTGGGTGTGGCCCAGGGCAGTCAGCCCAACCGGCCATGCCTGGAAGGGCCTTCAGGGAAGCTTACATGGTTCGTGGGGGGTGGCCAGCAAGGCGTCTTAAGTATTCATATTTCATTACGGCCTATTGGCAAACGGGGGGAAACCTACAAAGTGACATACTCCTGTTATCTCATGGCTCACGTGTGTGTGGGGGGTTATGGAACCTCCATTTGTGTACATTGTGACATATAGGTCAGATGACACACAAACTAAACATACACTGCCACACGTGTTTCACTACAATAACTAGTGTCATGCAATGACAGACACAGTGACCTGCTTGATGTTTGGCAATCCATGACCTAGGAAGAGCCATATTGCACGGCCAACATCACAACACACATACACATTAGTTTGCTTATGATGTCATTGAAAATGGACACTGGGGTGTGTGCTCATGCATCCTGGGGTTTCATCAATATAGATACACATGGAAGGCCTACCTCCTGTTGTTCACAGAACATTCGGGGGTCACAGTACCACCTGCATTAGTTGCTTTGTCTGTGCACATGTGTGCAGTGACACCTGTGGCCAGTGTACATGGCTCCCTCAGCACATCCTGTACATACCCTATCGCACCCTTGCATGACCTTGTAGCAACATTGCACAGTTTGGTGCCAATGATGTTGTCCATGCTAGTCACAGTTACACTGCATGTGCTGTGTTACACACATCTATGTTGAGATTCTCTTTAGACATCCTGGTACTCAACCCCACTGGCAAACTGATATGCAACCAATCATTGGCGGAGTGTGGTGAGAGGAGTCATTGTGTGGGTGGCCCTATTGACTGTGACAGGGGACACTAACATAAACATTCACCTTTGACAGGGCCAACAATATCAATGCTTGCACCACTGGCTGCATTGTGGGAGGTGTGTCATATGGGCAAGCTGCTGGCTATGTGCAACCTACGTTGCACACAGTTGATGTCAGCGTAATGTAGGGGTAGGGGTGGGTATTGTTCCTGTATGGCCTAGGTTATGTTGTTATGTTCATATTCACTGGTTCAGCTGGGCTGACAGAAGGTGTTTTGTGGAAGCAATATCGACAGGGGCCAAACCAACATAACGGCTCTTTGCACCAGTGCTCATGTGTGGGTTTATGTATGTGTTATCCAGCAACATCAGTTGCATGTGTCACTGAAACACCATCAGTGATGTCCATGTGTCTGATGTTGTTGGATTTATCTTAGGTGTTAAGGTTTTGGACCACATTCTGCATGGTGGTATGGGGACATGTCTCTGCTACAGGTTTCTGATAACACATATAATGGCTAAGGGGGATGGGGTGCTGTTACACACATTAACCTCTGCAGCTAGCATATCATCTGGAGACATCACAGACATGTGTGATGAGATATTCACTTCACAAACTATGGTATAGGTCCAACCTACCTGCCATGAACATACACATAATCTTACTGACATACCCACCATAGCTATTGCTGATCTGTCCCCCTGTGGGCTGGTTGTCCTACCACAATTCATCAGCTGCACACACATTAGCAAAAGGGTGACTAACACGACGCATTGCGCAGCTCACAGGAATCCTGGGGATAGGGAGAATGCATATAACCTGTTAGGCACACACAAGCATATCCCCATGGTGCCAGATTAGACACTGGGATGGTCTTCCTGGCCTCCAGGGGATAGGGAGCATAGAGCAAAACTGTTAGAGCACACACAAGCATATCTCCATGGTGCCAGATGAGCCACTGTAGTGGCATACCTGGCCTCCAGGGGATAGGGAGCATACAGCAAAACTGTTAGAGCACACACAACCATATCTCCATGGTGCCAGATGAGCCACTGTAGTGGCATACCTGGCCTCCAGGGCATAGGGAGCATAGAGCAAAACTGTTAGTGCACACACAACCATATCTCCATGGTGCCAGATGAGCCACTGTAGTGGCATACCTGGCCTCCAGGGGATAGGGAGCATACAGCAAAACTGTTAGAGCACACACAACCATATCTCCATGGTGCCAGATGAGCCACTGTAGTGGCATACCTGGCCTCCAGGGCATAGGGAGCATAGAGCAAAACTGTTAGTGCACACACAACCATATCTCCATGGTGCCAGATGAGCCACTGTAGTGGCATACCTGGCCTCCAGGGGATAGGGAGCATACAGCAAAACTGTTAGAGCACACACAACCATATCTCCATGGTGCCAGATGAGCCACTGTAGTGGCATACCTGGCCTCCAGGGCATAGGGAGCATAGAGCAAAACTGTTAGTGCACACACAAGCATATCTCCATGGTGCCAGATGAGCCCTTGCGATTGTCCACATGGAATCCAGGGGATAGGGTGTATGTGTTAACCTGCCCATGCACAGACAAGCATATTCCATGGGTTTCTTAGAGCCTACTGGGATGAGCTCTATGGACCTCTGCAGTTAGGGGAAGTGTTTGGGGCTCTGACAGCACACAGACCAATATCACAGGGCTGACAGCAAACACACTGTGATGGGCTCTCTGTCCTCCTTGTGATAGGGGGGATGCCTGAAATTGGATGGGCACGCACACGCATTTCTCCAGGGTGATTGCTAGCCCACTGTGATGGCCGCTGTGGACCCATGCAGATAGGCGTGTGTATTGAACAACATGGCCAACACTGCCCATCTCATCTGGGTGTGTGACATACCATCAATGCTACGTTTCACTTATCCTTGTGCTTGTCCCAGGGTGCTTTGTTACAGGTACTGATCCCACCATATCCATATGTTGTTGTTTCTATTTACATCTGCTGATCTAGGGTCTAGCATAATTACAGTATGTTGTGGCACAGCCATGGCAGCAGCTGACATGCCACAAGGGTAGCATGGACACCTCTATGACCATGTCCATCACCACCTGGGTGCAGGTCACCACACTCACAAATGACACAGATACATTTCGCTATGTCTTCTCATCTTGTGCACATTACTGACTCACAGTAACTCATGACAACAGCATGGATATTTGCAATTAGCACAGGCTACAGATCTCATTTTGAGGTACAGGCGCCATACACTTACCTCACGTGGGTAGTCTGCTTCACTATTGAAGCGTATTTGCAGACGTTGCCACGCCCTTAGGACCCTGGAGCTGTCCCTGTGCCCGGTGGCCCCTGGGAAGAGCTTGTGCTGGCGTGGTGTGATCAGCCGGGACAGGTGCCTGAGCTCTCGGAGGTTGAAGGAGGGCTTCCTTACTCTGGGCGCCATTTTCAGATATTATCACCTGATTGGACGCAGCGTGCATCACGCCCATGCGTAGGGCACCTGACGCGCAAATTTACGTGCACCTGCGCCACGCATATGGCGCAGTTCAGGAACGTATGGCGTCCATGTGCGCACCGAACGCAGTACGTGCATGTGGCCTACGCAGCTGGCGCATGTTTGCAATATATCACGTGCAACTGCGTCACGCAAATGCGCACAGAAAAGTTTATCGCTAGAACCTGCGCGACACACATTACATATACACTGTTGTGTGTCATTTATCTTATGGAACTGAACACCATTTGCGAATGTTGATGTGTATACACATTTGGGTCTTGAACCTATCAACACATACACAATGGTTCTTTGGCTTCTGTATGATGTGATGTGCTATAGCTTTCACATTGCACTGACTGCCAATATTAAGGGCGATGTTAATTAAAGTAGGTTGCTGTGTGGGTACCCGTTAGTGTACTGGTGCCATATACGGAGTGGCCGTTTCAGGGCGGACATGGACAGACACCAGAGCAAACCTGTGCGTGTCGCAGTAATGTGCGGGGCCCACATTGGCGCGTGGGAAGGCTACGTGGGCCGCTGCTGCATAAACATACAGCAGAGCCGTAGTACAATGGTGATGACACTGACCCATGGTGCAGGGGCCATGGGTTCAACACCCCATTGTGCTCAATGGAAGAGGCCAGCTGCGGCATCAAATGTAGTGGGAAAAAGTGTTGTGGGAGGTATAGTAATTTTGGGCGGCAGAGAGCGGCGCACGGTTTATTTTTAACGGCATGAGTCGGCGCACCGTTCATTGGGGGCGGCAGGGGGCGGCGCACTGTTAGGTTTGGGGGGCAGAGGGCGGCGCGCTGATGTATGAGGGGGCAGTCCGATAGTGGGCGGCATAGGTGGCGCACTGATGTGCACAGCAAACAGTAACAGAGCCTTAGCACAATGGTTGGGATACTGACCAATGGTGCAGAGGTCAGGGGTTCAACCCCTCACAGTGCCCAGTGAGCAAGGTTGGCTGGGGCAGTAAGTATTATGGTGAGGTGTGCTGTAGGAGGCCTTATAGTTTATTTTTATTACCCACTACCAGTATACCCGCTCTAACAGCGTGTTAATATATGGAGGCCCGTAAGGCACATGTTACAGTGCACAGTCCGCAAAGGCACCCTAGCAAGTCCCCTATAGGGCACCATGTATGCTGCGCCACAGGATAATGTATAGTGCACGCAATATGGATGGCAACCATAAGGTGGCCTATAGGGCGCCCTATAATGCACCCTCAGAGGCACCCTTATGGGTACAGTATGGCAAGGGTGTGTTTGATGCCATAAACATATGTCCAGTAAAATGTACAATGCTCTGGACAACCCTATCACAGAACCCCTCTGTGGACTTGAACCCATGACCTCCTGCTATAAAGGCAGTGACGGAACCATTGGGCTACGGCACTATAGCTCTGAGTAAGCGCCTGTGTGGCTGCAGAGAGCCTGCACGTCACCCCACAGACAGTCTGCTGCTGTAGACAGGACGGGGTAGGCCACCCGTACCCATGATGCAATGCACATGCAAATCAGCTGCCCACAGATGCACACAAGATGGGGACTGCACCCCAAAAGCTACACGGCATGGTAGGGGGGGGGCCTGAGCGTGAGGACTGCCGGCGAGGGGTAGCTACACACCGTCACATTGTGCAGGTAATGTGCTCACCCTGAGGGTGGGTGGTGGTGCCCAGGACCAGGTCCACATCAACGGCCATGCCAGAGCTCAACATCAGTATTAACCTGTGTGATAAGAAGGTGTTGCAAACTCATCATGGATACCCCTTCTGTCTTAGTTGGTGGTTCTCCCCCCCCCCCCATAGGTGGGCAACATACCTACCCCCCCCCCATGACAAACAGGGTCTCCCATCAACACATCCCCATCCTTTCCCCCCCCCCTTGCACTAATGGCAGTAGAGTGGGCCATCAACCCCTGTCCTGCTGGGGGACAGACACCCTACAGGGCAGTCCAAGCAGCTCCACACACATCCAAAACACACTATCAGACAGACAGTAGGCCTGGATATTCAGGGGTGCACCCCAGCACTATCTGATATTCTCCTGCAGCAGGCCATCAGCTGCTGCACCCTGCAAGGAGCTCCATCAGGACACATACCAGCTGTGCAGAGTCTGCTGGATAGTCCTGATAGGATTGCATGCACCCCAAACTGGGGTGGCAGCACACACAGGGAGATCAGTCCATGAAGAGGCCCCAACAGGACACCCATATATATCACAGGAGAGAAATGCTATACAGCACTATGGGGGTGCCTAGCCATGCTGTCATCACTGCACGCTCAGGGTGAGAGTGATCCACCAGCAGCAGATACAGAGGTCAGCCTGTCTGTGTAGGTGGTGGCTGGGCATTACAATGTCCCAGCCAGTGCCCCATGCCCTGTGCAGATGCATCCTGGCCAGCACACCCTGTCTGAGCTATACCCATGGTACCTTGCTGCTCATTATGCACATTGTCAGGCCAATACTGGCAACAGTGCTGGCAGTGTGGCCTGTGGAGGGTGTTTGTAGCCAACACACACTGTATAGACAGACACCCCCCCCCCTCACCTATGCCAGCATTGTGCTACTATTGGGGGAGTCATTCGACGTGCCCACCACACCAGTCCTGGGAAGGGTACAGGCATGGATATGGTACACAGTACTGCTGCATGTCACTCCCCAGGGTGGTAAATACTGTCAGGGGCCAGACCTGGGGCACGCACCACAGACAGCCGACAGCTTGTTCTGCTGCAGCACAAGGAGCAAACAGTGCTGAGTGTAGGACTGTCTACCTGCCAGTACCCACATCAAACGTTTGTGGTCTGTGTACCGTGTACCCAGGTATAGGGTGGCATTGCTAGGGTACGCAGGAGCTAGATCTGGGAGATGCCCCCCCAGGGGGCTTTTCCAATGTGGCCTGTGGGTGTGGGTGCGTCTGGACCTTTGCCTCTTGCTTTACGGCAGAGTGTCCCTACTCCAGTCCTGGTGTTCCAGACACTGTTCGGGCCTTCATGCTGTCCCCTATGAATATGCATGGGCTACAGTTGCATAGCATGGGGGTGGTGCAGACATCTGCAGCACAGGCATCTGTCTTAGGGGAAGCATGGAACCTGAATGGTGTTTGGCCCTCCAGGACTGCATTTGGGAGACTCTGCTGGAGATAATGTGCCTGTTTATGGTGTCTGTGTTTGGTGTGGTAAAAGATAGGCGTATTGACCATGCCTATGTTCTCAGCAATAAAGGTTTGTCCTTACTACCATGGTGTAGCTGTGGGGTGAATATGTGGACAGGGTTGGCGGTAGCTGCAGCTGGGCTCAGAACCTGTGACCCTCTGTTCTTGCACACACTGTCTGTGTGCACTGCACCACCGTGTAGCCACTGATTGGCTGCAATCCCTGGGTGGTCCATGACTGTACATCCGACAGGGCCTGTCTGTTGCAGTGGACGGTGCCAGCCTGCACATGGCCTGGCCACTGTCCTCTGTGGCTAGCAGCCACTGCCCCCTCCACCATCTGAACCCTTCCGCCAACATGCTGGCATGTCCTTATCCTTGCAAAGGGATATGACCTGATTGCGTAGTGTAACCCCAGGACTGTATTTGGCTCACATGGTATAGCGGTCTAGCTGTTGTTCTTTAGCAAGGTTTTTGTGGAACGTGGGCCACCCATTACGTGATCATGACCAGGGACACACTTGGCCCTTGGCACGTGGGGTGAAGGCATGTACAGGCACATCTGTCGTACATAACCTCTACCTCAGTGTTTCCCAACCCAGTCCTACGGGGCACACCGGCCAGTCAGGTTTTCGGGATATCCCTAATAACTATGCATGAGATATATATGCATTAGAGATATCCTGCCAACCTGACTTGTTTGTGGCCCTCCAGGGCTGGATTTGGAGACCCCTGCCTTACATCTCTGTCATTTAAGATTGTGAGTGGGCAAGGTGCAGATGTCCTAGACATCGAAAGGGTATATAGAATGTGACACATTCCTCCTCGATTCTCACCACCACCAAAATATTGTCTATTAGACAACTTTTTGGTGGTGGTGAGAATCGAGGAGGAATGTGTCACATTCTATATACCCTTTCGATGTCTAGGACATCTGCACCTTGCCCACTCACAATCTTAAATGACAGAGGTGTAAGGCAGGGGTCTCCAAATCCAGCCCTGGAAGGCCACAAACCAGTCAGGTTGGCAGGATATCTCTAATGCATATATATCTCATGCATAGTCATTAGGGATATCCCGAAAACCTGACTGGCCGGTGTGCCCCATAGGACTGGGTTGGGAAACACTGCTCTACCTACTTAACCTCTACCTACGTGTCCTTGGCCCCTACAGTTGTGGCACTACAGGACTGCATTTGGGGGACGCGGCTGTTGGTGATGCACATTGTGCTGGTGTGTGTGTGGTGTAGGGTAAAATATGGGTGTTTGCAACATGCTTTTGTTCTGTGCAATAAAGGGGTGTCTCTGCTATCTGTGTTTAGTGGTGGGTTAAATATTGGGATTGTGCTGGCATGTGCCTTAGCTGGGATTTGAACGTGTGACCCTCTGGTCCTAGAGGTACCGGCTCTGTCCACTGCACCACACTGTGGCCACAGAGACAGTGCAGTCCCTGGAGATAGTAGACCTGGCAGGGTGGGGTTCCAAGACCTGCTCTGCACATTATTACTGTGAGCTCCTTCACCCTGTCTGGTGACAAACGTGCAAATATAACACGGGTATGACGTCCGAACAGAGGGGGATAGCATATTCCCATGCTGGGCAACAGTGCTATTGATGGTCAACCATAAGTAACACTCCCAGGAGGGGTCCAATACACGGAGACGTTTTTGGAGGTGTCTCCGCTCTGTGCCCCTTTCCAAACAACTGTTATTTTATTTTTTAGGAGCTCTGCTGGGTGTGTTTTTAACTTTTGCGCATTACTATACCTGTTCCCCAGCTGATTTACTATTTTAATGCTTTTGTTGTGGTCATTTCCTCTTTTTCATTGCAGTTTTGTGCTGTGCACATGTATCACACTGCTGACGTTTTGCATGTTTCCCCGGTTTTGCTGTACATTGCTGACGTAAATGGTTTCTCTTCCCTTTATATGCCCTCTACCGCGAGTGTTTCACTCGCGCTATTTTTTACATGTAGATTCGGGCCCGATACCGTGCGGGGAGACTCTCCCCTCCCACTCTCCACCCATTGACCCCGTCCCTCCGCCCCTCCGGAGCCTTCCTCCGCCCTCCTTTAGCCGTTCCACGCCTCTATCGGACATTTGCGGGCCCGCACTTGTACGGGGCCCGTTACTGAACCGCGTACCTGTGCGGGGGTGACACGCACGTGTGCGGGGCGTTTAAACGTGTTTCTGCGCGTTTCAATGCCGCGTTACCGTGCGCTATTTTGCGCCGCGCAGATTTGCGGACTTTAGTAAACATGCCCCATAGTGCTTCATCATCTGACACAGTTTCTTCATAAATCTCTAGGGCTACATCCACATCAATAAGTTTATTTTAATAAGTATGTTAACTGAGATTGGGAGTCTTTAGGCTCAAATAAAGAACTAATTGCAGTCCTGTTGGATCTTACTGCAGCTTTTGATTTCATAGTCCATCATCTACTTCTGCTTCATCTTAAGGAATTAAGGCTAAGGTTTACGGTTCTTTGGTGGTTCCATTCCAACCTTGATTGCTGGTCTTAGCAAGTATCTTCTTCAAATACCCTATCAATAGCATATCCATATAACTCAGGGCTCCCTTCTCATCCCAGCTTTGTTTAATATCTTCATTGTCTCACTGATAACACTGGTTCCATCTCTCGGCTGTAGTCTTTATATTGATACCCAAGATATACACATTTTTTTCTCCCTGAATCCACAATAGGAAAACATCTCACCTTTGAATAATTGTCTATATTTAGTAGCAGATTGTCTGAAAAAATATGGATTCTTTCTTATTGTGTCTGTGTGAAATCATTTGTTTTAATAGATCTTCTTTTAGCATATCCACTCCCCCTTTATTTCAGGTTGCTCTTCAACCTTTCAGATTAGAGCTCCATATCCTAGGTCTTCATTTAGATTTGATTTATCCTTTAAACCACATACATACCCAGTAGCAAAGTCCTCTTATATAGACATGAGAACAGAAGATAAAAAAGAGATAGTCCTCCACAAACAGCAGCAACTACACAAAACATAGCATGGGAATGTCCGGATTCACAGAGAAATATTTATTCCCAAACCCTGACATAGCCGTGTTTCAGCACAGTATGCCTTCACCAGAGGTAAATTAAAAATACTACATACATAAAATCCATAAAAAGGCAAAGCATATATAAAGCAATATATAAAAATTACATAAATAGAAATATAAAAATAAAACTATACAAACCATGTCAAAGGGACACAGGGCATGAAAAAATAAATAAAAGTAAAAAACATATTAATAATTTACACACATCAATAAGTAAAAATGTGTAAAATGCATATGTGCATCATGCGGTGCAAAGCAAAGGTATATGCGAAGATGTAAATAAAGTACCAAATCATTATCCAAACAGGAAGTAATTATGAGGTAGGATATAGGTACAATAAAATTTGAGTGACATAAAATCCATGAGAATGATGTGATGTTCATAAAAGCATGTAGATGCCTATTCCAATCAAGCTGTCCATCCTCTGTACGCCCGGGCAGAACTGGGCCATCCAAAGTTAGACTCGATTCTGATCCCATAGCCCCCATGAGATCAGAATCAGGTCTTGCACCTGGACGTGCAGACCGGGACCCAATTCTACCCAGCTGTACGTCCTGGCGACTACCCATGTAGCGGAGTCAGGCTACTGAATGGAGCCATATAGTTCTGACTTCCCGTTGCCATGGCACTGCGGCTGCATTCAGGAGCCGCAAATGCCAGCTGCCACAGATAAACTCTTCCCTGCAGTTGGACCCTCAATCCAGCCTCCCATGGCCAGAGTCCAGTTATGGGGAACTTCCTCCACTCCTGCTTCACCTGTCCAAGCCGGCTGTTGAAGATACGCCGTGTCCAGGGGCACTATTCCACCTCTGGAATAACTCCTCCATCTAGTTCTGAGGACCCGGACGTATAGGGCCGACCTCTGAATTGGCCCTGTACATCCAAGGTCACGGCCTGCCCATACCCTGCCCTCGCTCTGCCTCCTGAACGCCTCCTCCCACCCCCATCTAGGCTTTCCCATTCAAACCCACTGTTCGTACGGGGAGGCTCTGATGGAATAAGTTCCCCTAGTCAGCGGGGGATAGCCGGTCCGGGTCACAGAAAAGGCGAGAGGGGGCAGAGGAGATTCCCTGATGCCCGACCCTGGCCTTGGGAGGCCAGATCAGGGGTCAGGCTGTGGGGAATGAAGCATTTGTTCCAGCGACTGGGGATCATGGCTTCTGAATGGAGCCACAGTGCCGTGGCAACTGGACGCCATGGCGCCGCGGCTCCATTCAGGAGCCCTGACTGAATTAGCCAGGGAAGGCTTGTATGTGCAGGTCAACCAGAATTGGGGTCCCAGCCTGCACATACAGGCCTGGACGCGATTCTGATCCCGCAGGGCTAGATGTGCCCCGCGGGATCAGAATTCCGGCTCACTCTATGCGTCCAGATCCGACCGAGTGCACAGATGCCCGGTACATCCAAAATGGAATCAGGTCCTAAATGTTTAAACAATATAGCAGAAAACACGATTAGTATATGACAAAATTAAGGATTTTGAAGTTATTTTGTTTATGATGGAGGCATAGTTAAAAGAAAGAGAAGTGATTAACCTGTGGCAAGCAGATCCAGAAGGTTATACTCTTCTCGGTAAGGAAAGAATTAGTAAACAAGGAGGAGGTTTATTTTCAAAAAGTGAGTTAGAAAATTGGGAGTCTTAGGGTGCAACTGAAAGCATGAGAGTCCAAATGCCTGGTACAGAATGGAGAAATTTTATGTTGATATATCAGTCACGACATTTAGGAAATGATTCATTAGAATTACTACTAATATGATAGGAAAGCTTGTGGTAAGAGGCAAATGACATACTTGATGATCTAAATATTTATTTAGATGTTTCATGGATTTTGGAAAAATAGTTATTAATCAACATGGAGTATTCAGGTTTGCTCCTATTAATATTAGCTGAGTGAGAGAGGGGTGAAGTAAGATGGCCGCTGAGTATTTTCTGCGTACTTGAGGCCTAAGAGAAAAGGGAAGGCGAGGGTCTTTCCCTCAGAGCCCCAGCCTTCAGTCCATGGTCTGATGGATCGTTTCATCGACTTACCCTAGGGGAAAATGCAGGAGATTAGGTCTGGCTTGGCCGTGGCTGAGAAGGAGGTGAGGTTGCTGCCTTTGGATGCTGATATATCTCTGTCTCCTGATTTGAGATCGCCGCCACTATGTCCCGCTGAGCTGCTCCCTGTGGCTGATGATCTCAAGCCGTCCTCCCTGCATGTCAGAGAGGTACTGGCCTCTGTTCAAGGGGATATTGTGAGCCTGTCGGGTGAGTGCGTCTCCGGTGTTTTTGGAGAACTTCGGGGGAAAGCGCAGCAGATAGATACATTGGTGGCCAGCGCTCCGGTTTATGAAGGGAGTATTTTGCAGTCTCTTTCCTTTGCAGTTTCTAACCCGACGGTGTTGTTTCTTATGAAACCCAAGGAAATTACCTTGGAGGTAATTTGGAGGCTCTTGCAGGACTTTCTGATACTGTGACTAAACAAACTTTGGCCTTTTCCACTAAAATACAGCAGAACGCAGCTCAGATTGATACTATTGTGAGTACAGGGGATCTTATTAAAATTCAAGTAGAAGATCATGGAAGATCATTGGTTAAAGACAATGTGGCTCTACGTTATAAGTTAGCGGTTTTGGAGAATTCTGTTTGAGCAATGAATTTGAGGGTTCTGAATTTCTCCAAATCTAAGGGGGTTTTGGCCCGTGATATGTTTAAGCGATATTTGATGGAAGTTCTAAGGGTTCCACAAGAACTTATACCACTTCTAACAAAAGTTTATTATCGCCCTATTGGGAAGAAGGTGCCAGATGCCTTGGAAAGGGATTCTAACTTAGATATTTTAAATGTATCCAAGTTACTTGATGTTTCAAATTCTGAGGTTTATAAACCTTCTACTTTGCTAGTATCCTGTGCTTTGTTCTCACATAAAGAATGGCTACTTAAAATGTTTTTTAAAAAACGGTTGGAAACTTTGGGGTATGTTTACTAAAATGCGGTAAACATGAATAACGCGCGTTGTACGACGTTAACGAGCATAAGTGCAGTATAGCGCGTGTAATCACGCGCCAACGACCGTTAACATCATACTTCGCGCGTTAACCGTTGTTAACGATCGGTAATCCCCGCGGCACGGTAAAACAACGCAGAAGGAGGAGAGAGGGCAGAGAGAAGGGGTCAATGGGCGGAGAGTGGGCGTGGAGAGGCTCCCCTCACACTAACGCGCTGAAATTCACAGCACAATTCCAACGCGAATGAAAACCTGCCGTTAAAGGGGAGAGAAACCATTTAGCTGTCAGCAATGTATAGCACAGGCAGGGAAACCCCAAAAAAGTGATAAGTGTGAAACATGTGCACAGAACATAAGAGCACAGAAACACTGAGAATGACCCAAACAAACGGATAAAAACAAGAACCAAGTTGGGCAACAGTGGTATCAATGCGACCCCCCCCCCCCCGAGTAAGCCTTATAGCACAGAGAGAAAATGTGGAAGGGACTAAACACCGTCCCCATACAAGGGGAATGGACCCACAGTGAAACAACACTGTTCACGGTGTCCTCAACCACAAGACAGGGTGCCTATGGCGGGCACATGTCCCGCAACAGCATGGCGTGCATGTTGGAATGGCAACTGGACAGATGCTGGAGAAGGGGATACCGAGGGCCGCAGGCAGCACATGTCAAGGCACCACCAGGGAATGCACCATCTATGTGAGAACATGGTGGTGCAGTGCACAAAAGCACTGTATCCTAAAGCAGAAGGTCACAGGTTCAAGTCCCAGCTGTGGATCCTGCCAACCCACACTGCATATTTTACCCACCATTGCAAAGTCGTAATACAGACTGAACCTCATTTGCAGATGACTGAAACATGCCCATAACACCGACATCCCACCCCACAGAGAACAGACACCATAAACCTACCCAATACCTATAGCAGAGCCCCCCAAATGCAGCCCTGGAGTGCCAAACACCCATTCCGTTTCCCCACTGCCTCTGAGAAAGATGCCTGTGGTGCATGTCTATGCGCCACACCCATGGTCTGCAAATGTATCTCATGCCCTGCCATGAGGGACAGCCTGAAAACCTGAACAGTGTATGGCACACCAGGACTGGAGTTGGGAAACCCTGGCGTAAAGCAGCAGCCAACAGGGGCAGACACACCCGCATCCACAGGCCCAACAGCCAAAGCCACCTTGGGAGTCAGGACATTGGGCTCTGCGTGCATCTCCCAATACTAGCACCTGCATACCATAGTAATGCCACCATACACCTCGGAATATGGTACACACCCTACAAAAGGTTGCTATGACCACTGGCAGATAGCAATTCATAGCCCAAGTACAGGTTTTCCCCCAGTGAGCTGCAGCATAGCAACCTCTCTGATGTCTGTGGAGTGTGCTATAGGTTCTTTGTCTTTCAGTGTTTACCAACCTGTGCAGTGACACCTACAGTTGTGCGTACCCTAACCATTTGTGCACTGTGCCCCGGTCCACTGTTGTGGGCAGGGCTGCCCAACACCCCCAGAGCTACACAATGCTGGCATAGGTGTGGGGAGTGTGTGTAGGGTTGTCAACTGGCTCCAGATGCGCCCGACAGGCTTGATCCAGTCCTGGGTTTATCCCATTGCATGCAGGGACATGTAGTCTTGCTTTTCTTATGGAGTGCAATGGAAAAATCAGAACTACATCTCTCTCTGCATGCAATGGGGTAAACCTAGGACTGGATCAAGCCTGTCGGGCGCATCTGGAGCCAGTTGGCAACCCTAAGTGTGTGCCCCACTATCAAGTGTGCTGTGAAGGCAAACACCCCCCACAGCCCTCAGTGCTAGCACTGTTGCCAGTATAGGTTGGCCAATGTGCATAATGAGGAGCAAGGTACCCTGGGAATGGGCCATAGAGGGTGGCCGACCTGGCTGCATCAGCACAAGGCATAGGGCAATGGCGCAGACACTGTAGTGTCTGGCCACCACCTGCACAAATAGGGTGGCCATAGCATGTCCAGCTGGGAGGTCACACTCACCCTGAATGAGCAGTGACCACTGCAGGGCTAGGTTCCCCCATAGTGTGCTATGGCAGTTCTCACATGTGATACACAGGTACACTACCAAAAAGCTGCCTCCAGTTTTGCAACTGATTCCTATAGATTTTGGGGTGCTGAATCCAGGAAAAATAGCCAAAATGTTCCATCACGTCACGTTTTCTTGCAAAATTAGATTTCTTACCCATATAAGGAATGTTCACATAATTTTGTTTTAGCCGACTGCAGTTTATTTTCTTGGCCCAAAATAGAGGTTGTAATGGTTAACTAACTAGAAACGCTCCCTCATGATATTTTAGAGTGTTTTGTATTCATTTTATACATTAACAGGACAATTGGGAGGCGGGGGGCTAAATCCAGTACTCGCGCTGGCGCATGTTCTTTCCTGTTCGCCTCGCCTCGTTCGCTCGCTCAAACACGGTGGTTCCTGTCAAATTTCAGTTTCTTGCAAGTTCATTATTACCTTTTGTTTGCTCAGTCGTAATCCAGCTTTATTCCGAAGTGGTTCACTACAGTTGTAGTTTGCAGTGCTGTGTATTTGTGATGGCTCACAGAGCCATAGGTTGCGTCAACTCTCTGGACAGTTTTTGTTTTATTTGTGGGGAATATACCGTGAAAAAGCGGCAGAGGAACATTTCTGCATTTATAAAAAAAGTATATTTCGCCTATTTCGGTTTGAAGTTAGGCGATCAAGACAAACCGTGGGCTCCTCACAAAGTGTGCAAGACATGTGAGGAAGATCTACGCTTATGGATGAAAGGTAAAAAACAAGCATTTCGTTTCGGAATACCTATGATGTGGCGTGAACAAAGAGACCACAGCAGTGACTGCTATTTTTGCTCTTGCATTGTGAAGGGATACAACTTAAAAAATAAGAACGTAATAAGTTACCCCAACCTTCCCTCAGCAATTAGGCCTATGCCTCATAGCAACGAAGTACCTGTGCCTGAACCACCAAAATCTTTGGATCATATTTGTGTGGACGGTTCTGATCATGATGAGACTCATCAGATGGCTTTTCCCGATGAGTCCAGTACTTCTGAGTTTGAAACTGAACCAGATCCAAAACCTGAACTTTTCTCTCAAGTTGAATTGAATGATTTAGTCCGGGATTTAGGACTCCCAAAAGATGCTGCCCAACTGCTAGGTTCTCGGCTTAAACAGAAAAATCTATTGTCACCAGGAACAACTTTTTATTGGTACCGCAACCGCGAGACACAATTTTTGAAGTGTTTCAGCAAAGAGGAAGATTTGGTATTTTGCAACGATATATACGGAGTGATGGAAAAGTTTAAACTCAAGTATGATCCTGCTGAATGGCGGCTGTTCATTGATTCGTCAAAAGACAGCATAAAAGGTGTTCTTCTTCATAATGGCAACACATTCGCTTCAGTTCCTATTGCTCACTCTGTTATTCTCCAAGAAAAATACGAGAATTTGGCCCTGATTCTTCAGAAGATTCGTTATGATGAGCATAAGTGGATGATTTGTGGAGACTTTAAAATTCTATCCATGCTATTAGGGCAGCAATCCGGTTTCACCAAATATCCCTGCTTCCTTTGCTTGTGGGATAGCCGGGCCCACGACCTACACTGGGGGAAAAAAGACTGGCCAATTCGGGAGTATTTGAGACCCGGTGAGAAAAATGTTCTTCATGAGAGCTTGGTACCTCGTGATAAAATTCTATTACCACCTCTCCACATTAAGTTGGGTCTCATTAAGCAATTCATCAAGTCCCTTCCAAAAAATGGTGAGTGCTTTCGGTACCTTTGCTCAAAGTTCCCCCGACTTTCTGAAGCAAAGCTAAAGGAAGGAGTGTTTGTTGGCCCTGATATAAGGAAACTCATTTCAGATGGAGCATTCGCTGAAACGATGTCTGAGAAGGAAAAAGAAGCCTGGGATTCCTTCAAGGATGTTGTTCTCAAATTCTTGGGGAACAGGCGGGATGAGAACTATAAGGATATTGTTACCAGGATGCTCAATGCCTTCAAAGAACAAGGCTGTAACATGAGCCTGAAAGTCCGTTTCTTGCACTCCCATGTGAACTACTTTCCCGAAAACGTGGGGGCGTACAGTGAAGAATAAGGTGAAAGGTTTCACCAGGACATCAAGGACGCAGAGAGAAGGTACCAAGGAAGATGGAACACCACTATGATGGCTGATTTCTGCTGGTTGCTGCTGCGGGAAGCCCCAGATGAAAAATACGCCAAGCAGCGCACCAAGAGAAGCATTCGGGGGAAGAAGAAACGGGCCCACCAGGAGATTGATTGACCCAAGAATGACTTTAAAATCTAAACTGTGTTGACAAATATCGTGTTTTTACTAAACTTTGAAATAAAAATTTGCTAGTTATTACCACAGTGTCGGATCTCATTTATTAGAATTTTATTTTCACACCATCGGGTGTTTGTCTTCATGTATTGCAATGGTGCGGTTTGCGTTTTCTATTCTTACATACATACCTGTACAACATTTTTTGCACATTTCTTTGCTTTGCTTTGTGTCTAACCTCGCTCTTATATGCTCAATGTTTGTGCACATGTATGTGGCTGTTTTAAGTGCAGACAATTTTGCTACCATCACAGTGTGTTTTGTTGACATTACTCTATTCTTATGTGCTGCCTTGTTACAATTTTCTTTATTCTTATTTGAATAACTACTAAACAATTAGTATAAAGAATTCATCCAAGAAACTTTTATCTCGATCGCACTCAATCTGAAACGTTCACCTCAAACTGCTAACGCAATGTAGCAAAAAATCTGTACGTGATGGAGCAAATTGGTTACCAGATTTGGATTCAGCGCACCAAAAACGTAAAAATTAATCGAAACATTAGAGGCAGTTTAAAAAAAATTTTTTTTAGTGTACCTGTGATATCTATGGGTCCCTGTGTGGGGCCCAATCACTAACTTATCTGCTTGGTGTGTATGCTGACACCCCTGTTCTGGGTGCCTGCATCCCATTCAGGACCATGCACTCTGGACTAGCTGCTGGATTGTCTGCAGCTAGTATGTGTCGTGCTGGAACACCTCGCAGTGTGCAGTGGCTGGAGGTGTGCTGCTGGAGAGTGTCAGAAAATGTTGTGGGGCATCTGGGCATTCCCAAGCCTGTCATCTGTCAACTATTGCCCAATGGATGTGTAGCGCTCGGTCTGTTCCCCAACAGGACTGGGGATGATGGGCCCCCCTACAGCTACCACTGCAGTGAGGTGAACCTGTTCTGCACCATGAGTCCCGGAGGGGGGGTTGTGTGGTGTCACCCCAAGTCCCCCCCTTCTCCCCTCCTGTCCCCCCCCCCTTGTCCCCCCCATTCCCCCATCCCACCCCCCATCCCCCTTCCCCCCCCATCCCACCACAGCCCCAGGATGCTGCAGGCCCCACAAGAGGGCTCCCTGCACCATCCTGGTGCTTTGGAAACAGGCCCTGTTTGTGATCACAAAACACAAACCACAGCCCTAAGATGCTGCAGGCCCCAAAAGAGGGCTCCCTGCACCATCCTGGTGCCTTGGAAACAAGCCCTGTTTGTGATCACAAAACACAAACCACAGCCCTAAGATGCTGCAGGCCCCAAGAGAAGGCTCCCCTCCCCATCCCTGTCCAATGTCAGCTGGTTCTTTGTGTGATCACAAACCACAAACCACAGCCCTAAGATGCTGCAGGCCCCAAAAGAGGGCTCCCTGCACCATCCTGGTACCTTGGAAACAGGCCCTGTTTGTGATCACAAAACACAAACCACAGCCCTAAGATGCTGCAGGCCCCAAAAGAGGGCTCCCTGCACCATCCTGGTACCTTGGAAACAGGCCCTGTTTGTGATCACAAAACACAAACCACAGCCCTAAGATGCTGCAGGCCCCAAAAGAGGGCTCCCTGCACCATCCTGGTGCCTTGGAAACAGGCCCTGTTTGTGATCACAAAACACAAACCACAGCCCTAAGATGCTGCAGGCCCCAAGAGAAGGCTCCCCTCCCCATCCCTGTCCAATGTCAGCTGGTTCTTTGTGTGATCACAAAACACAAACCACAGCCCCAGGATGCTGCAGGCCCCACAAGAGGGCTCCCTGCACCATCCTGGTGCTTTGGAAACAGGCCCTGTTTGTGATCACAAAACACAAACCACAGCCCTAAGATGCTGCAGGGAGCACTGCAGGTGACACCCTCCCACCCCAACAGTGGCTGATTGGCACTGGCAGATGTGTGGAGGTGGCACACAGAGATGTGTTGTGTCATGTCTGCTGGGGTGCACACACAGGGCACATGGGGTCCAGACTTGAGAGGCGTGTGCGTGGGCCACACATGGGGCTGTCCCCTGGGAAAGCATGGGGCATGAGTGTGTCACCCAATAGGGGCAGGCTCCTGTTGTATGAAGAGAGAGTTAGCTGCTGTGGCAGGGGACCCCAACGTGTCTCTGTGGTAGCTAAGGTCAATGTTTGGTGTCACCCCTACAGGTGGAGGACCTGCGTAAAAAGGCAAGGGAGCTCAGGGCACGCTACCCGAGATTTGTGGCCAGGGTACAGCGCGAACGGATGGCGCAACAGAATGGTGAGTACTGTGACATGGCCCTGTAGGGCACTGAGTGGTGGAACCACAGGACCACTGTGACTGCGGAATATGATGTGTACCCAGGGGATGATATGTGTTACCTCTCCCACAGCTGATGCACGTGCTGCCATGGAGCCAGCGAGGCCGGAGGACCCGGATGTTGCTGCGGCCTGGGAGGAGGCCAATGACGACATGGGCCTGCAGGGCGGCGAAATAGATGAGCCACACAAAGATGGCGATGGAGGGCACGTGGGTGAATCCCCACGCCCCAACAAGGGAGAGGAGGAGGATGTGGAGGATGAGGGGCATATGGGAGGGGATGGGGAGGAGGCGGATAACAGGGAGAGTGATGTGGCGGAGTTGGGGGACCGGGGAAATGAGGGGGGGATGTGGGGGACAGGGGAAGGGAGAGGGAGGATGTGGGTGGCAGGGAAAGGGAGGGGGAGGGGGAGGAGGGGGAAGGGGATGTGGAGAGGGTGGTGGAGGCAGGGGGGGAGGGGCTGTACAGTGTGGGTGGAAGGGGGGGGACAGGTCCCCAATGGCACGCTCCACCACAGGGCAACGGGGGCACCAGCCACCTGCCCCATGATCCTGGCGAAGCACGCCCTTTGGACGTGTGTCTGCCACACATTGCCGCAGACAGGTCAGCCGTGCATGCAGCCACACAGACACGGGGAGATGTGTGTCTGTGCGGCTGCATGTGCGGTCTGCACCTGGTTGCGGCTGTGCGTGCCCAGGCACACGCCCAGAGGCAGTTCGCCCTAATCCAGGGACAGGTGCTGGCGACCCTGTCCATGGTGGCTGACCGGCTGCGTGAGCTCGATGAGCACCTTGCCGGTGCCGCACCCGGTCAGCCACCATTCGACAGGGGTCCCCGGGGTGTGTAGTGTGGGGACACACATGGCACACCCGCCCTGTGACGGACCGTGCCATTGCCTCTCCATCACCACGTCCACAGGGATGGGGGTGCCCAATGCTGTGTGGCTAGGAGGCCTAGTTGGACCATGCTGGTCTTTATCTGCCGTCATATACTATGTAGCAATGTTGGACGTTGCTATGTGTGTCCCAGTTCAGAGAGGGCATCTGTTATAAATGTTATACGTTTAATATATGAACCTGGTGGTCAGATGTCCCTCATTGCTAAGTTGCAGTGCTGTGCAAGTGATGGGTGTATCAGTGTTCACTCTGAGAGGCGAGGGAGGACGTGGACCAGGTAAGGGCTGCGGTGAGAGCACCTCCACAGACATGTCACAGCTACGTTGCTGAGAGGGTGGGGCAACGAGCAGGGGGGAGAGTGGCGTGCATGAGTGACGTGCGACAGCAGATGTGTACGAAGGTGCGGGGCGCGCAGCACAGGGGGGACAATGGGACATATGGCGGGGGAGGGTGGACGGCCTGTGTAGCCTATCCAGCATAACCCCATAGTGTTAGGCTGTGGTGGCAAAGGTAGGATGGATGAGGTGTATGCGTAGGGGTGGGGTTAGGGTGAGAACACAGAGGGTGCACCTCAGGAGGTGGTGAAGCTGGTGCCTGAGGTGGGGGGGAGTGAGCGGTGTTGCCAGCTGTGACCGTGTAGGCCCCGGCAAAGGTTGGCTAGATGGTAAGCACGTATACCAGCATGCAGGGTGGGAAAGGGGGATGGGACAGGGTTGCCCAATGATCCGCTGGGAGACGCGTGACCACCTTGGTGCATGGTGTGACGGGTGTAATGGCTGGCTCTAGGGGGTGCAAGAGCATACTGTCAGTGGAGTGCATTGGCCCATCGGTGGTGGCACCCACAGGGGTGTGGGGGTCTGGGGGTGGGCACAGCAGAGGGTGGGGATGGGGGATTAGCGGGATAATGCCCTGTGGAGTTGCACAGTGCGCCGTGGCTGTGGATGGGGTGGAGTGCAGTGTGGATGGTGCAACAGGTGACAGTTGATGGATGTAGCTTATGGAGCCAAATGTGGTATTGGGATGTGCTTGATGGGGGGCATGGGAGTGTAGGTGTATATTGCGGCCACTGGTGCACAGGGTGATGGGTAGGCCATACTGGGGGGTCACCCTAAGGTGTGGGAAGCTGCAAGGGTGTGCTCAGGGGAACACAATGGACATGTGTCATGGGAGACGCCAAGGTGGATGGCTGTGGGAGCCTGTGAACCGGAGTACGTGACATGTGCAGTGCACATACTGTTTGGGTTTAGCGTGATGGGAGCGGCCAATGTGGCTCCCCATGCAGGACATACAGTGCACCTAAATCAACACAGAGACTAATGGGGGGTGAGGGCTCAACAGGGTTTTGGTCCACGGGGTCTGTGCACCCCCACGGCACAATGCAAACCACCAAGGCATGGGAGTGGTGGTCCAGCATTGCAGGTTATGTGATTGGCTGCGTACCCATGGTGGACATGGCTGGGGGGGGGGCAATGGCTGGTTACATCAGTGGCACTGTGTCGTGCCCTGGTCACGGGCCAGGGGGTGGGGTGGGGTTGTGAGAGTGTCGGACCCCAAATGAGACAATGAACACATGTCTCGATCACTGGCCACTTGTGTAGCCCTTTATTTGCCCCTCCCTCTGCCATGCCTTGGGTGGCCCCGCCCAACCCTTGGTGTTTCTCGCACTCCTGCTGCCGGTGCTGCTGCTGCTGCAGGTGTTCGTGGTGGTGTTGGCGCTGGCTGCAGATGGACGGTGACTGCTCCTCCGCCTGACGCAATCCGCTCCAGGGTGTCAGCCATCCTTTCAGCCGCCATGGCCATGCGGTCCACACCAGCAAGGACCCCAGACATGGTCCGCTGCAGGCGGCGTGCCATCCTCAGCTGGCGCCGCTGTGCCCGGGCCACCGACCGCAGTACATGCCGTATACCTGTGGGGAGAGGCCATAGTGCAATGTGAGACAGGGGAAACCAACACCTGTACAGAGGCATATCAACCATAGCACATTAGGACACTCACCCTCTGCATCTCTATGGGCTGCTGCAGAGTGCGCCTGCATTTCCCCAATGACATTTGCCACAGCAGCCAGTGCCTCGTTCCGGGATCGCTCCGCCTCATCCGACGGCACGTCCCCTGTGCCTGCAGTGGTGGGTGTTGTATCCCTGTCTGCAGATTGTGGGACCTGCATGTCCCCATCCCCCAGGGGTGCAGCCTGCCCCTCCGCTCCCACATGGGCCACCTCCACCACAGTGTCCACTAGGCTGGATGGTCCTGCGGCTGACTCGTCCTGTGCCTCCTCCTGTGCCTCGATGGCGCTGACGTCACCTGGGTGCCACAAGGTTACATAGGTCAGATGGGGGTCTGGCTGCCTCCCCACCCCGTCACATCCCCCCTCAGGCATCTGTGGGTTGGTGATCCATGTGTGTCTGGTCCATGGCTCTAGTGGCAGCCCACTACGTTTGTGCACTCCCCATGCAAGTAGCCCCTGTGCCCTGCTCCCCGGGCCCCCCACACCCCTGGGTGCTGCCGCACACCCCATGCATGGCCATCACCACCCTCATCCTGCCACCACCCAGCATGTCCTAAGCAGGTGCAGTGTGCCTTCCGGTTGGCCGTCTCCCTACCCGTGTGGCCCTACTGCCCCTGCCAGTCCTGCACCGTGAGCCATGCAACATGTCGGCACCTTCTGCTGCCACTGTGGGCCTGCCACCCCTGCACAGGCACCCATTCACTTACTTTTGCCGCCCACTGCCACCCATAGACAGGCCCCCCACCTTGGCTCGTGAATGGATGCTGCCTCTGTGTCTCAGTTGCCCCCCAATTCCCAACCAGCCACATACTGCCCCCCCCCCCTGTTGTGGCGCAAACCATGTGCCTGTGCTATCTCCCACAGTTGGACCGCACTCCCCCCTTACCTGCTTGTGGGTGTGCTGTGTCCAATGCAGGGGGAAGGCCATGCACATACATTGGGCCAAGTCTCTCGGCAAGGCGACGTTCAAGGTCAGACAGGTTTGCCAATTGAGCTGGGCCCCCTCCAGTGCCTTGGGCCCCACATTTCTCCCTTACAAGCTCAGTCCGTATGCTCCTCTTTATATCGCAATAGCATTTTCTCAGGCACTCAATGTCCCGATGGGGTCCCCCTGCTGCTGCCACTGCTGCCTGGACCTCGGCCCATGCCCTGGTGCAAGTGGCTATTGTAATGGTGGAGCTCTGGTGTCCGAACAACAGGTCATACCTTTCCAGGATGTCTGCCAGGAGGAGATCATTTTCCTCCTGGCTGAAGCGTACGGCCCTCCGCCGTATCTCTGCAGGGACTGGGACCCTGGGCTGCCTTGGTCTCCCAGCTCCACTTGCCTGTGCACTTGGTGTTTGATTAACCCCAGATGGCCCTGGCACCTCATCTTCGCCACATGTGTTTTGTGCTGGTGGGTGGGTGGGCTGGTCCACTGCATGTTCCTGCTCCTCTCTATTTCTGCGCTCCATGCTGTCGCGTATGGTTGTGCTCGGGGGTTTGCCATACAGAGCCTATCATACATATAGGTTTTGCTTGAGTGTGGGTCACGGGGCGTTGGCTACGTGCACAGCCACGCGCGTTGCAACGCGCGTTGAGTCGCGCAGGAAGTGACATCATATGTGTTCGTGTAGGCAGCAGGCGCCATTTCAGGGATCCATCCTACACGTGCCTTCATAACAGTTTTGTAGTCTGTACTGCTGGCCCACATATTCCAACGTTTGATATATTGTAATGTTTGTCTGCGCCTTATCAGTAGCGCTGGACGCTGCAGCAATACGTGACACGTACGTTACATCATTCAGACGTTGCACGCTTCGTTACGCGCGTTACAACGCCTCTTGCGTTCCCTGCTCGTGGGCACGTTCGTTGTATGTCACTCCTACATTGGCGTCTGGGTGTGGTTTCTAGTGTGATACACAGTTTCTTTACACCCTGCTACATCTCAGGGACTCACATAGATGATTGTCCAACGTAGATGATTGACCGCGGAGCTTATGGGAACGCGCAATCCAGCGCTCGGTGCCGTTGGAAAAAGGTATGTTTTATGTATGCTGTATTCTGGATCTTTCTATTCCACCAGGTGTGTACCAATCATGTGATGTCCATCCCCTCCCCGACTCCTATTTCTAACCCAGCTATCCTCCAACCTATGTCTATCATGGCTCAGACTGCGCATGCAGGTGGTGCAGTGGTTGCATTGGTCGAACTGGCTGGGCTGCTTTTTCCGGAGGAGGGGGATGCTTTTCCTGGGGCTTCAGCCCTGGGCATGGGTGCAATGCCACTGCAACTCAGGCCTGCAGCTGTGGGGGCTGCACAGGCGGGTGTGGGTGACCAACGGCGCCATAGGTGTGCTGAAGCACAACCCCGCCTGCAACGCCTCTACAGGCCCAGGGCCTTGCTACAGGACCTGAGAGAGGGTCAGGTAATCTCCCTCTACCGGCTGGACACAGGGGCCATTAGGGAGCTCTAT
This sequence comes from Ichthyophis bannanicus, assembly GCA_033557465.1. Classification (NCBI taxonomy): domain Eukaryota; kingdom Metazoa; phylum Chordata; class Amphibia; order Gymnophiona; family Ichthyophiidae; genus Ichthyophis; species Ichthyophis bannanicus. The sequence continues at coordinate 632,808,273 of CM066031.1, forward strand.
CAGGAACTCAGACCTGACCTTGAGCCCCTGACTGCCCGGTCACATGCTATACCGGGTATGACCAAGCTCCTGGCTGCCCTACATTTCTTTGCCTCTGGCTGTTTCCAATACTCGGTGGCAGGAGTGGGTGGGATGAGTAGGCCAACCTTCTCCCGCTGTCTCCACCAGGTACTGCGTGCCATGGTCAGCTGGGTTTGGAATTACATTGCAATTCCAACGGGAGGCAACATTGGGCGGCCCTGGCACAGGCATTCCATAGGATTGCTGGGATACCACACGTGATGGGCGCTATAGATTGCACACATGTTGCCCTTGTCCCGCCACGCGACAGGGAGGTTGTGTACCGCAACCGCAAACACTTCCATTCCCTCAATGTGCAGGTTGTTTGTGATGCAAGTATGCGTATCCTGAATGTGGTCCCGCGGTTTCCAGGGTCTGCCCATGACTCCTATATCCTGCAGAACTCAGCAGTGTTCGGCCAGTTTGAGGCTGGCCAATATGTGGACTACGTCCTGCTGGGTGGGTATTCACCGTGTATGACATGCACCTACTGTAGGTGGTTGTCTAGACACCATTGTCACCATTGTCCACTGTATGCCTGACATTGCGGTGTTATTTCCGGGTGCAGACTATTGGGTGTGGCACACTACAATCATGCCCTGTCACTGGTGTTTTGGTCACAGACATATGTGCAATGCCACCCATCTCTCTGTCTAGCATGTGTGTGTGGTTGCTCTCACATGTGTGTCCAGCGGCCATGTGGTGTCACCTGTTCCGTGCCCTTGCCCTTTTTTTTCTGAGTTACTGTGTCCAGGGGCACCCGTGCTGCATATGATGTGTCCCCTCCATGCCTGTGAGCAACACCTGCAGCTTGCCCATGGCCTCCACATCTGGGCACGGGCATACTGCATTGGCAGTTGTACATATGTCTACCAGTGGGGTCAGTCACTTGGCCAGCCCATATGTTGCATGGTTGTACGTGTGCCATCCTGTTGGGGGGGATGGGGACACAGACACATCCTCGTGGTGGTCTTCTGTATGCGCGACCTTCTATCTCTAGCCATGCTGGGGGCTACATGTGAAATGTGCTGTGGGCGCTTCAGCTATGACACATGTCTGCTGCATGTCTGGGCACCTTCTTCAGTGTCCACTGCCGCCCCCGCCTGTTGCCTCCCCCCCGGAATGTATCCTGTGGCCTATGCTGTGTGTGCGCCGATCAGGCCAGCCCACTTACTTGCACACCTGTGCATCCCTGCACCCCTGGGTGTGTTTTGCCACTGTCGGACATCTTAGCTCACAGCTCCCACCACTGACTCTCTCCGGCACAGTTTTTGCACATGTCCTGTGACACGGTAACATGGATGTGCACTGCCCCTATCGGCATTTCATGGTCATTTGCCTCTGGCCTCGACAGCCTCTGATGCACTACCACTGTGTGCACTGCTTTTGCCTCATATCTGTGTGCACGGCCTCTCGGCTGTCCAGTTCTGTATTGCTACGTCTGTCATTCCATTGGTGCATCACACATGTAACTTTGCACCATTGTTTTCTGCAGGTGATGCAGGATATGGGTGTCACCCCTGGCTACTTAACCCCTGTGCGTCTCCCTTGGCCAGGTGCAGAGATACGGTACAATGAGGCCCATGCCTCCAGTCGCTCAGTGATTGAGCGCAACCTTTGGCGTTCTCAAAAGTCGCTTCAGGTGTCTGGATAGGACTGGCGGGGCCTTACAGTATGGACCCCTGACTGTGGCAAAGATCATCATAGCCTGTGCATCCTCCACAACAGTGCTCTCAGGCACAATGTTCCAGTCGATATTAATGAGGATCTCGGGGTGGATCCTGTGTGCCCTCCTGCACCTGGCCATGGTGACACACGTGCGGGGATGGCAGCCAGGCAACATCTGATCAAGGAGCTCTTTTCCTGTAAGTTATGGGTGTGCTGGGGACGTGTCTCTGGGTTAGTCATGTGTGAGCTGGTTGTATGGATTGTGCAGCACTGCCATCTCATGTCTCCATATCTCTGTTATGTTCTTGGCTCCACAGGATGAGCTTCTGTGTTCTGGGCCCACAGGGAATGGCTGACTATGCTGCCCGATGCTGTGCTGCAAGTGGGGAGTGTGGTGTTCATATATGCACCATTCCGGTTGCCTCGGGTGAGTTGGCAGATAGTGAGGATTGCATTGCTCTCGTCACGGTTAGACACATATATGTTGTTTTCTCTCCACTGCTCCTATGGTGATGCACATGTCTTGGCCCACTGCTCCATCACCCTTAGCTTTCCATCTGTCACACATGTGGGCCATTACCTGTTCACATCTTGGGAGTCTTCATGGTGTATCTTACACACATATTGTCAGGCTGTGTGTGTACACGGCACAGGGCATTGTATTGTTGGAGGGTATGTTGAACAGTCACTGCCATTGAGTCATTTGCAAGATTTGTGCCACTCATGCATGTACTGTGATGTGTGTCTCCACTTGTCGTTGAGTGTTGGGGGTCCAAACATCTGAACCTTCTGGCATGCGTACCTTGTCACACAGTGTATGTTACTGTTTCTGCTTGACCTGTCTACATGACCGGTCATTCTGCGCTACCCTGCCTATCTGTGTTGTAGGGATGTGCCTGGCCACCTCTCCAGTTATGTTCCCTCATCCCTCTGTTTACCTTCTGCTTGTGGGCTAACTGTACATTGTGCACATGTGTCCATAATATTTTTCTCAGATGTGTCACAGTTTAGTTTGCTGGTGTTCCAATGGTACATCAACAATTGTGTTTCCCGCAAAACACAATGCACCATTGACATGTTCCACTCACAGCTACCCATGCCAGTGTTGTGATTTCCGCCGTCCATTGGGTTGTCTGCAATCCGCTCATTGGGGCTCTTTGTGCTATTGCCTGACACTGAACATTCCACAGTCAGGCCACTGGTTAACTAGCCGTTTCAGGTAGGCCCTCGACCTTCCATCTTCTGTGACATACACCACGTGCTGATGCAGCATTTTGCCTATTGTCTATCAACATGTCCTTCGTTGTTTATCTCTGTGTTGCCAACCACTGCTGCAACATGCTCTGGACCCCTGGGGTGGCCTGGCGCTGTCTTGTGCATTTACATGAACAGTATTGGGGATGGGTGTCCTGGTCTCTTCCAGGGACATCTCCATGTCAGTGGTCCAGTGTTGCACCCACTGTGCTCAGTGTTCGTGTGGGCCATTAGTCATGGGGGGGTCGTTATCTATGCATTCTGAAGGTGTTGCTCTTGTTTAAGCTGTGTTGTGTCTCCTTTCTGTCGCGCCAGGGTTAGGGCGTGGGTGGGTGTACCAGGTCCCTTGACCTTATATCGGGTGCATCTTTTCACACAGGACACAGACAACATGTTGACACATGTGCTCCACTGCATCTGGTTGATCCCGTCATCCCTATGTGCTTGGCCACAGACACACATGTGGAGCCGTGTTTCCTGGCTGTTGGTGACCACAGGGAGATCAGTCCTCTGCACTTTGGACACAGGGCCTTTTTCTCTGACTCATTGCTGGCCTATTGTTACTGTTCCTGCGGTTGACTTGCATGCCGTTGGCTGCCATGACCTGTTTGGGTTTTGGGTCCTCTTTTGCAGTAGGGGGTGTGTTGAGCTGTACATGGGTTGGTGATTTGTGGCCATTGGCATGCGCATGTGGCCTTGTCACTCT